>JAQZBX010019362.1:0-33856 GCA_029593785.1 Cabassous unicinctus
CACAGCTCTGAGGACTCCCGAGGCTGAACAATTTGAAGTTTAACTGCTGGATAATGTCAGTAGCAGGGAGAGCAGCATAAGGAGAGGGCTCAAGGAAGACAAGCCAATTAGAAAGGGGCCATACCCATTATTTAAATTCTATGCATGTGTGACCATTTCAAAGAGATAGGGATTTGGCTTTGATTGGAATTTCCGCTTCTATGAAACTCCAGGGCACACCCGCAAGAGAAATTTTCTTTCCAAAGTCATTCTGATTTTCATATGTGAAAAATTAAGACATGTCTAAATGTGGCACACTGGCCGCTGGCCGCTGGCCACTCAGTCTGCAGAGCTCTTACTCCTGGAGGTGGGTGCGGCTGGCAGGCAGGGGCAGGACCCACCCCATCCCACTACTCTGCCCATCTCTCTCCCATGCCGGGGTCCTAGGGCCATTAGAACAAGACTCTGTGTTCCACTATATTCTCTCCAATACCTTTGAACTCTTACCCCAGATATCTCCAAGCCACAGAGGGGCTAGCCCTCATCTCCTTCTTGCAGTAGTTACCAAGGCAGCATCATGGCAAAGAGGATTAGTGGCAGGGCCTGGGCCAGAACTTAGGTCTTCTGACCAAGGATTAAGGTTCTCTCTACTTTTTTTTCTTTTGGAAAAGTATGAAGATTTATCATATTATATTTCACTACTTTTCTTGGCCTTAATATAGTCTTAAGTACCTAGGAATACTTAGATTCATTTTGTAAACAACAAAACCTATTTCATTAAAAATCAACCACTTTCCTTTTTACACTGGAGATATTGAATTAAATGCTTTCTTAGAAATGCCATGTCAATTATCTTTTTTGTAGTTTTTTTTTATTTTTAAAGAAGCTTTAGATTACATAAATATAAGGGATTCCCATATGCCCCACTCCTTCCCCCTCCCACACTTTCCCATATTAACAACATCCTTCATTAGTGTGGTACGTTTGTTACAATTTATGAACACATATTGAGAATTGCTAGTAACCACGGATTACTGTTTATATTATAGCATACACTCTTCCTCACAATTTTGTAGGTTATGACAAAATATACAATGGCCTGTATCTGTCACTGCAATGTCATGCAGGACACTCCAATGTCCCGAATATGCCCCCATATTACACCTATTCTTCCCTCTCCCATCCCTCAGAACCGCTGGTGGCCTCTGCCTTTATATCAATGATAAGTGTTCTTCCATTGTTAGAATAATGATAAGTCTATAGTAGAATAATGATAAGTCTATAGTAGAATAATAATAAGTCCATTGTTCATTCCCCAATCTTGAGGATTTGGGGATAGAGGTGCCACTTTGCCTCTAATTGAGAGGGGGCTTAGATCCCATGGGGCAGATGGATGGAACTATCTTGCTTGCAGTTGCAGAGACTCTCTTTGTCCCTTGGGATGGGCATTGTCCATCATCATCTCCTTTTTAGTTGTCCTGGGTGAGTCCAATGAACTGGAGAGTAGGTGTTGCAACTCTGCTGAGATTCAGGGATCAACTGGCACCATTTTTTACAAGTTTCTAAAATGCATGTTTGCCAATGTTTAGGTCTTACTGGTCTTAACAGAGCTATCTATGATACTCTCAGAGTGAACAAATGATCTTGTGACATCCCCAGCCAAGGAGTGCTGGCCGCTTCTCCTGTGTTCAGTGGGCACCAGCATGACTCTATTTCCTCCCACATGAAACAGGGCTAGTGCCCTCCCATCAGGTGTATTGTGAAATGCAGGTGAGATAATGTCTGCCAAAGGCCCAGCACCACAGGGGTGCAAGATGTGTTAGTTCCCCTTCACTCAACCAAAGAAGGTGGTTTTGGTACATCCAACAGTGCAGTTCCTAGGGCAGGTGCTAGGAAGCTAAAGACAATAAAGACAGAGCTCCAACTTTCAAAGAACCCCGGACCCACAGTGCAACCAGAGAAACAGCTAGCCAGTGTTGCAGGAAAACTAACAGTGTTCCAGAAGCTTGGAGCGGGGATGGCTCCTCATAGCAGAAATGCCCATTGGTTCATAAAGCCTCCAGCCTACCAGAAACCTTCAATACAGTGGACCTTCTTTTCCTCCCTGTTGTCTTTAGGAACAGAAGAGACAGCCAGGTGGTATGATATAAAGGTTTCTGGAAAGGCCACTCCCTAGAGCTTAAATTTCCTCTTACAAAGACCAACCCGTATAAATTTATTCTCAGTTGGGCTTAGAAATATAGACAAAACTGTGTTTCTCTTTGAGGAAATACCTCTTTACACTCTATCAGTTATTAACACTTAAGTAAAAATTAGTTAGTCAGGTGTGCCCCATTGAGAGGGAAGTGTTTCACAGCTGAAATTTCAAGTGCTCTGGGAAACTCTGCCTGCCTGTTCTCTTCATAAAACCCCAAACATTCATATTTATATCAGGAAGATGCAGTATCCTCTTTGAAGTACAATCTGGGCCATGGAACTCTGTTTTTGTAACATTTGTTCCTTAAAATAGCTCATCAAGGCAGACACAGTAATGGCTGTTCCAAATAGAGCATAAATGATGCCCACAGTAGTGGAGAATCAGGCTTTTGGAGCTTTGAGTGGAAGTAAGAAACCAAGCCTAAGGCTTGCCAAATCCTGGAGGGAAAATAAATAATGCTGCAAGATCTGGGTACACATTCTGATCTTTGATTTGTAAGCTTTCAACTAGATGTTTGGGTGGCTGTGTGCATGTATGTGCGCATGCCTGAGTTCTCATCTTACCAGCTCTATCAATCTCACTATACACCAACATTGAAGATTCTCAAAAATGAGTTATCTGTCAGAGAAGGGAATAGCAAACGCCTCACAAATAAAATGTAACTCATTCTTGTCATATCTGCGTATAGAATGAATATAATCTGTTCTGTTTTAAATTAAAAGTATCATCTGTTGAACTATGTACTCTTTTGAACCATTTTATCTTAAATGGAAATAAATAAGGAAGTTGGCAGAGCAAGCAACTGATTGCCATCTTCAGAGTGACTTTTGGGGGTTGTTGCTTTGAGCACACCAGTATTTTTTGGATTTTGTCAGCCAGCTTGGCACCGGTGTCATGGAGATATAAAGGGCAGGGAACGAACTGCTTCTCCAAGGACAGATCTGCTAACGTGCTGACTGCCTGCAGTGCGGACGGTACTGCTCACACCCTGTGCGGGAGTTTCTCACGCAGCCTCCACAGCTCTGAGAAATGGGCTTCTTCAGCAATGCACCCAACGTCTTGTCTCCTGCCTTGTTTGGGGTTTTCAAGCAAAGGCAGATGCTGAAGAGGAAACTTGGGTTATAGATCCTAGTGAGAGATCTCCTCGAGCCTCCCACCTGCAGATGTGATTCATCTGAGCAGGTGTGACAAGCCAGGTGAGAGCAAGAGAATGTGGAGAGAGAAAGAGCCCACTGGGGAGCTCAGGTCTGTCCACCTGCTAGCCAGGCACACGCTCACCACGCTGTCTACCGGCTGCCCTTAGGTCCAAAGTTCGCTTCTCCCTCTGATTTGCCTGGGGTTCACTTGCAGCAGCCCTAAAAGCCTCAGTGTAGAAACAGCCTCCTCTGGGGTTTGAGTTGAATGCCCGCCCTCTGCCTCCAGAATCCCTGAAAAGATGCTACAAACACAGAGCCGTTGTTTCCACCCCCAGCTCCCCACTGTTCCTCCTTGTACCTCCAGAGCCAACTGTCTGTGAGCTGAGCCAATCTGGGATCTGGATCCCCGAGGTCGTCTGGGGTCTGGAACCAGGTTCAATCCCTTCACCCAACTACTGTCTCCCCCTGCCTTGCCTCAACCTCAACACACCTGCCTCTTATTTGAATTTGACTAAGAACCCTATGATCTAGTACTTGAAAGTGTGCAAAACACTTATATGTGCTTATCATTTGGAATCATTCCCTAGATAATCTCATGAGCTCATTGCCCTAAGGCAGGGGTTCTTAACAAGGGGTCCATAAGCTTGAATTGAAATTCAAAAAACCATTCTTGTGGGGACGTGTTGGTGCGGGTGTGATGTATTTATTAAATAATACACAGTATAGTGTGGACTTAGTAAGGGGTCCATGGTTTTCTCCTGACTGGTAAAGGGGTCTGTGTAACAAAAAAGGTTTAGAACCCCTGCCGTAAGGGGAAACTGAGGCTCAAGGAGACACAACCACTCTGGAGCCTGGGGTCTCCAGACCTCCATTTCCACATTCCCTTGTCAGGACTGTCTGGCACTGCCTCCCCAGTCCCTGAAAACGGTGTGCTTCTGCTATAATTCACAAAGGAATGTGATCCTTTACAGAGACTGAATGGCCAGCTGTGTGCTTGTGTTTGTGTGTGAGGGGGTGTCATGAAATACTTGCCCCTTTTTAAAAATCCCAGCTTCATAACATTTAATAAGATTACTATCTCACACTACAGCAGAATCTTGTCAACATGGAAAAATGGTCTTTGCCAGCCGCATGAAGTGCCTCTGATAACCAACATGAGAGACGCCATGTAACAAAGGCACCAAATAACAAAAATAATCAGTTTTTCCACTCAGATGCCTTCTAATATTGCTCACATGTTTATAGGAGCAGCATATCATAAATAATGCAGCAGCCCGATGTGCCCTGAATTCTCTGTTACCACCCAGGTCTGAACTGAGTAGTGAAAATATTTCATTTGGAGGGCTCCATACACAGTCATATATTTTTCAATGATTTTATAACTTTTAAGACTCCACAAATATAACCAGTCCTGTATCCTCTCGCAGACCGAGGACATCAAAGTATACGTAAAAAGGCAGATCTAACGATGTTCTTATTCTCTTTATGACACGGCAGCTTTTGTGCCACTCTAGTTCAGGGTCTGCCGTCAGTTTTATTGGCTTCCACTGCTGTAGGAGTTTATACCTCGGCTATTAAAGGAAAAGTTCTGGAATGAAACTTGTGATCAGACACCTTTTTTTATATAAAAAATATTATTTTAAGTCACTAAGGTTTGGGATAATGTATTGTGCAGTAAAAGCAATAGTGAACTAATAGATATATCAACATGGGAAAGGCTGTAGGGGAGAAACTTATCCAAGGTTGAACATTATCTTTAACTATTTTTTTTATTTGAGAAGTTGTAGATTTGCAGAAAAATCATGCATAAAGTACAGAGCTCCCATATGCTGCCCTTTTATTAACAACTTGCATTAGTGTGGCACATGTGTTACAATTCATAAAAGAACCTTTTTATCATTGTACTATTAACTATAGTCCAAGGTTTACATTAGGGTTCACTGTATATGTTGTACTGTCCTATGTGGTTTTCTTTTAAACTTTTATTCTAGTAACATGCACACAATCTACAATTTCCCTTTTAATCACATTTGAATATATAATTCAGTGCCCGTTAATTATATTCACAATATTGTGCCACCATCACCACCATTGGGATATATCTTTTAACACCAAAACTCCAAAACAATTTGGTATTGCTGTTTGAAAAGTAACAGCATTTTGTGATTCTTAAAAAAAATGTTTGGTTTATTGGATTTCACTCTTACAAGAGGTTCCAAAGCATCTCCTTTAACAAAAATAAGAGAAACAATCGACAATTCCCCCTTCCTCAAGGTGGAGACATGCTGGGAGATCACTCTCAGAAAAAAACACTGACCCTTAGGACAGAGAGACAATGGGAAAATACCTCCCACCTATTTTCCCACCCTTGGTTGGAGAAATATATTACTTAGGCCAGACCAACTTTGAAAATCATTTAGAGGAAAAGCGTTTGCCCATCTCCTTCACCACTTTCAAGTTTCCACACTTGGTCTCTATAGCTATTTTCTCTTCTATTTTATCTCTGCCTATGTCAGGCTGCCCCAGGCTCTGCTTCATCACCCTGGACTGCCAAAGCCTAAAGGCAACACCGAATCTCCTCGACACTCCTTGAGATACTGGTGCTGCCGGCCCTTCCATGTGCTTGGGGGCTGGAGCTTGGCAGTGAAGCAGAAGCTTGGCCATTGGCAGTTCAACTCCACCTCCAAGTGCTCAAATGTCTTCCTTTGTCCCTGCATCACAGACCAGCTGTGATGACTGGACATGATAAGGCACAGAAGCACTAACCCAGAGCCTGGCAATCTCCAGCTCCCAGGCATGCTGACCGCTGCCATTTGGTCACCATCGTGACAGCTGCAATGCTGGTAAGCTTTACTTCTCCGACATCAGACTCCCCCACCTTCAACACATGGATACAATCATCCTTGGTCTTCTGGTTGAATAAAGCCATTCGTGCTTCTGGTAGGTCCATCCTATGCTCTAACCTTCTCCCCCATCTCTCTTTAAACTCTCCAGTTCTGCTTCTCTATCTTCCCTTGTGTAGAACAGAACTGGCTCCTCTTGGAACGCTGATTCACAGCTCCCTTGACAAATCCATGGCAAGCATCAAGTTAAAATTCACATTAAATGTGTGCTGTTGGGTAAAGACCCCAAACTTCATTCCACACCCTCAGTTTTGTTTGGATGTCCCATGGGTGAGCCAGAAATAAAGGCTGAAGTGATGGAAGTCAAGTTGATGCCCAGGATATTAGGCTTCTCTAGAGAAAGAAACAGACCAAAAGAACACCCACATACACATCCATATTGTAACCAAGAGTTAAGAGTTGACAAAGGATTATAGTTACTGAATCATTATATAGATGCTTTTTACTTTCTAGTATATTGTAGCATAGCCAAAAGTAAATACCTGAAACTAGTGAAATTCACCGAACTGTAACTCAGATGCCTGGATCTTTGATAATGATGCTTTATTTATAACTATATAATCTTTACCTTGTGACTATAAAAGCTCATGATAACCCATGACTGACCTTGCTTGTACCTCCTTATCTTGTTTCACAACTTTGTCATCTTGTGATCACATAGGCAGCCCCTTAATGTTTATTAATGAAGGAACCTGAGTCAACCCAGAGCTACCCACCCCAATTCCTTCTCTATCTTACAAGATAAAGCTAGTTCTAGCCAAAAAGGCCCACCTGACATGTGCAATAGCTTAAACTACAACCTATAAATGACCTATACTTCATTACTATACTAAAAATCATGCCCTCCATCATGTTAAGGTCACATTTTCTTACACACGTTCTATGATTAGGCAGGTAATCAATCTGTGCACGCTCAATAATTAGACTACTTCTAACTTTGCCATCTCAAGCCATTATACTCATTATCCTAAAACTGCCTGTCTTTGGATACTACAAAACTCTCAGAGTTACTGTAGTTCTGGGAGACAGATTTAAGGCCCATATCTTGTGTCCCCCTTGCTTTGCTCTTGGCAATAAAGCTCTTTCTCCCTATGAAACCCCAGTGCCACAGGTATTGGTCATTGTGTATATCGGGCAGAGAATCCCCATGTTTATCAATATCAATATATAAATATTAAGAGACTTATTATAGAAATTGGCTCCTGCAACCATGTAGATGGGCAAGTTCAAATATCATAGGGCAGGCCACAAGTTGGAAACTCTGATGAAGGTAAAGTTTAATTCCCCAAGAGAAGCCAGCTGGCTAATAAAGAGATACAAAGTCTTCTTTCTTACTGCTGAAATCCTCAGTTCTGACTTTGGAACTTCCAACTCATTGGACGAGGAGACCACCTTCACTGCCAAGTGTAATCTCCTTTCTTGATTGAAGATGCAATCAGCCGTAGATACAACCAAATGACTATAGAAGCTGATCTATCTATGAAATACCCTCATAGTAACAATCAGGCCAGTGCTTGCTTAACAAAACAACTAGACACCGCAACTTAGCCAGGTTAACACATGGACTTAACTATCACACCCAGAAAACGTGATTTTGCTTGCTTGTTTCCCCCAGCCATGGGTGTTATCCCAGCAAGCTTAGTAAGGTGGTGCTTCTTTGAAGAATCCCCTGCACCTCATAGATGACCTTCCACTTGCTGCAAAGCCATTATGCAATTCAGCCTTACCTGGGGCATATCTGTGGATAGATTCCAAATATATTAGAAAAGCACTTTAAGGCTATGTTTCCAACAAGAGAGTGGGACTTTTCTAAATTTGGTCGAATATGGACTTTTAAATAATCCACTGGAAGAGCTGATTTGACCTTAAGCCTACCCTGGTAGGACACCAGGCACAGAACATATACTCAAATATTTTGAAGAGTGAACCAGTGAATAAATGACAAACATTTTCTGCCTCAGTTTTATGGATGAGATTTCAGTCCAACATAATAAATGATTTCAACTTCCATTAGGCTGCAAGCCTCATACTTATGCTGTCCCACCTTGAGGCCCCTCAATCAAGCGCCTTGAAATTTCAGCACTCACCTTTTCTGATTCTTCCAAGAGGCCAGGATTCAACTTCCCATTTCTTAGCAAAACAGAGTAAGTGGCAGTAGCCATGTCAATGACCATCTTGGATAGCAACACGGAGAATGCATCAGAGGTGAAGGCTGACCCAAAGCAGGAGAGGCCAACTGGGTAAGCCAGGTTTAAGATATGGCCTGAGGAAGCACAAACCTGTGTCCTACAAGGGACAGCAGAGGTTTGCCCAGGGACCTAGAAGCCACCCTGGAAGAGAATAGGAAGCAAGACCTACCAGCGTACCCCAATTCCAGCCTCTATGAATGGGTGAAAGGTCTCCGTAAGGGTCTGTCTTTATGTCTTAGTTTGCCAGGGATGCTATAACATAGTACCACAGACTGCTTGGCTTAAACAACAGGAATTTACTGACTCACAGTTTGGGGGTACTACAAGTCCAAAATCAAGGAGTTGGCAGGACTCTGCTTCCTCCCAAGTCTGAGGCGTTCTGGTAGAGGCTTATCAGCCATATAACTCTGTCTCTGCCTCCATTACATAGCCACCTGTCTCCTTCTGTCTCCTACTTTCTCTGCTCCTAAGCACTCCAGGCATATTGGATTAAGGCCCACTCTGATTCAGTTTGGCCTCATCTTAACTAAGAACAACTTCAAAGACCCTATTTACAATTGGGTTCAAATCCCCAGGATGGAGGGTATGGTGGTTTGGAGCTATGTACCCCAGAAAAACATGTTTTTTCCCCTCTAGTAAGAGAAGTTGTGGGCTTACAGAACAAATATAAGATTCCCATTACCACTTTATTATTCATGCCTTGCAATTAACAGCACTGAAATATATATTTGAATGTGGTTTAAAGGGGAAAGGTTAGATTGTATATATGGTGACAGAACAAAATTTTTTTTTAATTTAAAAATAGAACTACACTACACACAAGAGTAAACCCTAAGTTAATCCATGAACTATAGTTTTATATACATTAACTATAAAAATGTGCTATCATCAATTGTAAGAAATGTTCCACACACAGGAAAAACATGTTCTTAAACTTAATCCATTTTGGTGGATGTGAACCCTTGTAAGTAGGACCTTTTGATGAGGTTACTTCCGATAAAGTGTGGCCCAGGATGGGTTTTTAATCCTATTACTGAAGGCTTGTAAGGAATGTCACAGAGAGATAAAAGCCACAGAGGGAGCAGCTAAAAGCTGAAAGATAAAAGAACCCTAAAGAGAAGAGAGAGGCCAGGAGAGGCCGCCATGTTCATTATCATGTGACAGAGGAACTCAGGACCAAGGATTGCTGGCAGCCAGCCCCAGAACCCCACAGTGTTTGAAGCAAAGCATTGCCTTTTTGATGTCTTGATTTTGGACTTCTAGTCTCAAAATGTGAGCCAATAAATTCTCATTGTTTAAGCCAACCCATTACATGGTATTTACTTTAGAAATGGAAACTAAAAGAGGGGATTAGAAATTGAATATGTCTTGGTGGGGGGACAGGAATCAATCCCTAGCAAGGTCACTTAAAAATTAAAACACAGAAGAAAGGAAGGAAAGGAAGGGAGAGAGGGAGGGAGGGAGGGAAGCAAAAGATGAAATCAATCTTCTAATTCCTGGCAGGCAGGCAGGTGGGAAAGAGGAAACCAGCCACTGACTGGACTCAGTTGGCATCAGAGCTGCTGTCACTGATGCTTTGATGGTATCAAAAAAGGTTACAGCATGTTAGAGGGGAGATTAGTGACTGAATTGGCCAAGAAGCAGAAAAGACAGGAGAACAATCCATGCTTGACTTTCTCTCCTGCTGCAATACCTCCACAGCCTCATTTGGTCTGGGTACCAGAATCATTTCACTGATACTAAAAGCCCTCTTCCCTCTTACAGGGCAAGCAAGCTCTCCAACTTACTTAAAATTGCCAGTGCCAAGTTTGCATTTATAACAGGCGTGGCAGATGCTATGCCCCAATCTTGGGTACAAATTGCATTGCTGGACTCCTCTTAAGAGCCCATTTTATGCCTTGCTGGAGAATGACTTAATGGAATCATGCACTCTGCCTCCTTAATTAATCCACCACCTCCTCCCCGACCCCAGCTCATCCTCAACCCCATCTCACTCAAAAAGCTTCATGGGGATAATACAGATAGGATGTATTTCTTGCTTCTCACTTTTCCCCCAGCTACTCCAAATTTGTATGGGGCAGGGATTGTTTCTCATTCAGAGTTATAATATACTGTAACTGTTCCCTGACAAGAGTCTGTTAAGTGGAATTGCTCTTGTTACTGCTGTAATAAAATCCATCGAGAAGATGAAAAGCCAGCCGTTATGGGCTCATCGCCTTTTCTGTTCAGGTAAGATTCTTGCACGCAGAAAGTTTTACAGCACATTAACATTTTTAATATTATCCAAGGTGTGCAGTTTTAATAGCCAGCAGGACTTTGGGAGCCCTGGGTGGATACCTCTCACAGGAAAGCAGAGCTCGCAGTATTGTCCAGGCCCTTCAGACCCCATTTTAACTCCAGAAGCAGTTCTAGCATCTGAGTTACTCAAGAGGTGTTAATGAGCCTGCAGGTGGAGTTGGCAATGGCAGATGGTAATGGGTAGCTGTCAAATACAGGTTAGGGATGGGGAGCTCTTGGACAAGGACGCCAAACAAACTTCACCTTATGTGAAATTGATTTGAAATGATTGGCTGGAATGTTGTGTTAAGAATAATTCTGTGGCTTCATTTGTGCTCAGAAAAAAAAAAAACACACCAAGTGTGCAGAGGTAGAGTCGAGGTACACGGTCCTCTCAGCACTGAATTTGCCATCCCTGATCCAGAAAAACTGGACCCTTGTGGAAGAGAGGCCGAACATTGCTTGCTCTGCATCCATGACATAAGGACAGGAAAACTTAAGTCAATACAGAATAGCCTGCTCTGTTACACTGGACATGCAACAGGCCTCACTGTTATTAAAGGGTGGGATCGTCTCATTCGGCATGAAGACACTGCAGACGATGCAATGGTGTTCCCCAGGAAAGAGCCCGGGGACAGGAGTTAGGAGGCTTGACTTCTCCTTGACTCGTTCCTTCACTTTATCCAACAATGGTTTCCTGAGCATGCACTCTGTGCCAGGCAACATGCTAAACATAAATGGAGACAATTAGGACACAGTCCTTGCTTCAAAACAGGGCTGGACTGATTTCAACTTCCTTCTTCTTCCTACCACCAACCTCTTCCCTTTTCACTGAGGTGCTTCTGGAAGAATTCTAGGTGTCTTCGTCCCCTCAAGGGACCATGCTGAGGACCCGTCAAGGAGACTCAGAGTAGAAAAGGACGCTTCCTGGCTTCAAGAGGCTCAGAGCAGGAAGGCAGGCAGATGTGTAAGGCTTAGAGATGCTACAGCTGAATCCACATAGATAATATAGTGAGGCCCAGTGGAGGGAGGCATCCCTATCTGGGGATGGGGTCAGGGATGGGGTTCAAGAAAGGTTTCCTAGGGACCTGTGAGAAGAGTCTTGGAAGATACAATGAGTGCTCTCCAGGCAGGACAAGGGCACTGTCTGTGGGAAGAGCTGTTTAAGCAAAGGTCCAGAGGTAAGAACATGTATCAGGCATGTGCTGTCTCACAAATGGTTTCAAGGGGCTGGATTTGGGCTGCAGGAAAATCAGAGAAGAGCCTGAGGGGTAGGCAGGGTAAGGTCAGGAGCAACTTGCACCTTGCACAGGCTGGTAGTGAGAGCTGAAGGGAAGAGTGCAGTCATATTTGGCCCTTAAAGGAATGTTTCCTGACTGCATGAAAGAAGGGCGGAAGGTGTCTAGAGTGGAGGCAGGCAGGCCTGGGAGAACACGCAGGCCATGTTTCCTGCATCGGCACAGGACCTGGCCCATGGCAGATGTCTGATAAGCATTTGTTGAGTGGATGAATAAATGGGGAAGAAGTGGATAAATGAAGTGGCACTGGGAGAGCATAGAAATGGGAGAGCAGATATCAGCACTATCAATGGGGAATAATGGAACCAGAATTTGGAGGTAAGGAAGGAAGAGCTATTAAGGAATGCTCCTTGGGGAGGCCTCTTCTCCCTCTGAGGTTACTCTTCTTTATTTGTGGGAAAACAATGAGGGTGTAAATATTCTTTCTTGCTCTCTTGGTTCCAATGACCTGTCACAGCCAACCAAGCCTTAGCAACAACTCACTTGTCCACAAGAATTAACAGAAGTGACAGCAACTCTGCAAGCCTTGAAGACAAGGAACTAGGCTCTAACCTTGCATGCATAAGGACCACCCAGATGCCTGGAGCCCACCAGAGTCCATCTGACATAAGATGCATTTCTGACATAGCTCAGGGTGTTGATGCTGGTGTCTACACTTTGAAGTTTATTGCCTGAGTTCAAGGCAGGAACCAGAGACAAGATTTCAAGAGTGGGAAACTTCAGGGAATTAAAAATGTCTTATTCCCCCTTGTTTTCTGTTTTGTTTTGTCTTTCTTCAGGTCTTGTCAATTTTTCTTCAGCTATCAGGAGCAAAACCCTTACACCACAAAGGACCTGCGTACTTGGCTCAAAGGGGAAGGGGAGTTGGGAGACTGAAATTCCAGAGAGACCCTCAAGGAGAAATGGACCAGGGAAGCTCCCAGGGAAGGCAGGTGGGTCCAAGGACTGTGGCCCAGGATGGAGGACCTAGACCTGAAACCAAAGCATCTTGGGGAGGAGCCGAGATAAATGTTCCAGGGGAGGAATCCTCCTTCAGGGTCTTCTGAGGTCTCCACAGAGAGACCAGTGCCCTGATGTGTACACTGAAGAATGACAGTTTCACATGCAATCACCTTCTCAATGCATACATTCTTCCTTTGGGATTTTGAACTTACCATCTTCTCCAGCATGTCTGCTCTCATGAAAGGACATATGCCATTCATGTGTTCTTTGACACTGGTGTTGGACTTGATGGGTAATCTGTAGTTTTCCTGCAAATCTGATGCCTCTTCCACTGAAGAAGGCATGCAGGAGGCTCAAACTCAGCCTTGAGAATATCAACATACCTCCCCAGGCAGCCCGTTGTTCCCATTAGCCTGTGCCCTTCGCCCCCAGCTCAGCACAGACTTTTCACACCCTCTCACCAATGAAATGAGGACAGAACATCAGACACTGTCTTCACTGCAGAGACCTCAAAGCTTGGTTGGGAGGAAAGTTAAAGCACACAAAGGATTAAGGAAGCAAGGAATTTACTGCAGAACACATGGTGCTTTGAGGCATGAATCTCTACACTTCTTTCCAAAGAGGAGGAGTCTTAATCCATTAAATTATAGGTAAGTAGGTAAGGGGGAGAGCCAAGGCTTAAAGCGCTACTGGGGATTCAAACTGGGGCTTGCTGGCTCCTTCTACTCCACCTCCCGCTACAGGGCCTCTAGTAAGCCATCACAGGGGCAGGCAGAGGAAACAAACCATAACCCCCAGGTACAGAGAAACACAGACTGATGAGAAATCAGTCTGTAGCCCCAAAGAATAAGGAGCCAGCTGATTCTGCCCATCAAGTCCCCTGGTGCAAATGCAAATAGCAGCAGAGGTTCCTGCCTCAAATAACTATAGCTTCCTGGCCTCTGCTTATGGCTCCCCATCACATCAACACAGGCTTGGAGTGCCTGGTGTGTGTGTGGGGGTGGTGGTGTGCATTCCTGTCTTTACAAGAGCATTAATCCAGCATGATGGCTCATAGCACCTCCTTTCCAAAAGTCCTTATTTGGGTGTTGAGTTGTATGTCCACCCTATCACACAATGGGCACTGGCAAGACAAACGGCCTGGCCTCCTTCCTGGGGGTACTGCCTCATGGCAACTTAGGTTCCTTCTCTCCACACCACGTGTGTCCACACTTTATCCATGTTCCACACCTTATCTATGTCCACCCCAGAAGCAGTAGTTTCCATAGACCACCCTGACATTCAGGTATCCAGGGATGTTCCATTGGGTCCCCTGACTAGGTGCCTATGTCCTGTGTCCCAGAAGCCCTTGATCTCATTCCTGCCACACTGGAGTCATTGCTTGTTTGGATGCCAGGTCTTCCTGTTGTGGGACTCACAGCAGTTGGTCATGACACGTTTATGGAGGGATCCATCTGCTTTGTTCACCATGTCCCCCCAAGTCTCACCTAGTGTCTCACACCTGGGAGCACAAAGTAAATGTTTGTTGAACATAGGAATGGATGGATGCCTCCTGGTGTCTTCCATCCTTGGTGGACTCCAAGAGCATTGGAGCCATTCCTCCAATCACACTGTCGCTGGCACAATGTGCCTAAGACAATGTGCAGCCCAGAAATGCCTGCCAAGTTGGCTGACACCTGGACCTTGGTAATAGCTCCCACAGTGACCTGGGGTGGAACACTCACTCTGCTGTGTGCACCAGAAGCCCACATGCAGACAGAGGCATATCCTCACTCTAGGATTAGCCAAGTGTAAGAATGAGTATTAGTTAGTGCCTTAGTTTCCTGGCTGCTATGACAAATACCACAAAATGGATTGGCCTAACAACAGGAATTTTTTGGCTCATGGTTTAAGAAGCTGGAAGACTTGCTTCTTCCAAGGTCCATAGCATTCTGGCTGGTAGGCAATCCTTGGGCTCCATGGCTTTCCTGTCATTTGGTAATGTCCTCTAATTTCTCTTCTGGGTTCTGTCGACTTCTGGGTTCAGTTGACTTCCAGTGTTTGTGTTTCTATAAGGTCCCTAATAATTAGGATTAAGACCTGGTCTGATTCAGTTGGCCCCACTTTAACTAAAAATAACATCTTCTGAAAGTCCTATTTACCAAGTGCTTGCAACCCAGAGGAATGGATTAATATTAATAACATTTTTTCCCCTGGGGTACAGAACTCAATCTGCCACACTTAGTACCAGCAGACAGAAATTTAGGGTTTAAGGACTTTCTCTACTACTTGGAAACCATGTGACATTGAAATCTCTTAAATTTTCTAGGCGTTGGCTATTAAAAAGTGAAGATGATGTGGCTTGATTTGCTCCAACATGGTTTAAAAGAATCATGCCATCCTCCCTCCTTCAAATCTTCAATAGCTCCCAACTTCTTACAAGATAGTGTGGCAGTAAAGGTCCTCCAGATCTCTGGCAAAGGATCAAGTACAGGAATCAGCAAGTCCTACATTTTCCACCTGGCTCTCTGGCTGCAACTGTTCCCACCTGGCTGCACCTTCTCTTTCACACAAACCCTCTTCATCTCTCAAGGTTCAGCTCACATGCTGATGCCTCCCATACCTTCCTACCTTCTCTTCTGCTGACATTAACTTCTATCCTCCACAGCTTCATCACCTTCTGGCCTCTATTGCACTTCCAACCTGTGCTCAGGTCAGATGCAGCTCATGCACAGTGCTGCTCCCTTCTTATTCTTTTTTTTTTTTTTCAGCTCTTTGGGGAGGCAGCCATAGATATTCTGAAGTTTTAGAGATGAGCTGGCACCAGACAACATGCAATTTTGACATGTGCTGTAGGTGATCTGGAACCGTCCTTAGAGTAACATGACCCTCAGGGAGGCCAAAATGGTTAGGGCCAGGCCAGGGACACACTAGGCAGGGCTTTGGGTGGGAGCTGGAGCTAGAACGTGGAGGGCTCAGGGATCAGACCCTAGCAAGCCCCAGGGTCAAAGTTTAGTTCAAAAATCAGAAGCAGGACTAGTAGCTGGACAGCCCTGTGAGAGACTGAATATACAAATGGACAATGTCCAGGAAACTCAGACCCACTATCTGCAGTAACCAGACCAGGAAACTCTGGCCCACTACCATAGCAATTAGTCCAGAAAACCAGCATCTATTCAGGAAGCTAAACCACAATCCCTATAACAAGGGATCCAAACTAGCCATGATAGTTTCCCAGATTTTTGCCTGTTTCCTATTTAGTACCAACCAGAGAAAGCCAAATACACACCACTAACCAATCACATAGGATGCCCTGCTTCTATTCAGCCCACCTCCGGCTTCCCCATGCCAACAGGCTCTGATCATCGCATACCTGAAGTCTTCCCTTTTGCCCACTATACAGCTTTCCCACCCCTCTGCCTTCCTTTGAGCCTCTGCCAAATGCAAGTGATGGTGGTTGACACCCTTGTATAGCAAGCTCCTAACAAATAGCTTTTGTTTGTCCTCATTTGAGCTGTCTTTGTTTACTTCCAAACCTGGAATGAGGGGTAGCTGGAGGAGGATCCCAGGCTTTTGTTAAGGAGTGAGCTCATGTTTGGCCTCTGGAGATGGGCCACATTTTATAGATGAGGCTTAAAGGGGAAGACAGACAATTGCCCCAGCACCCAGCACTCAGTCTGACATGGAAGAAGGGTTCCAAATATATGAGTTGAAACAGAAAGCTTAGTGGTTTCCAGGGCATGGAGAAAGTGAAGAATGGGGAGTGACTGCTCATGGACACAGGGTTTCCCACAGGCTGTTGGAAATATTTTGGACCTAGACTGAGTTGCTGGTTTTACAACATTGTGAGTGAACTAAATGCTACGCCACTGTACACTTTAAAATGGCTAATTTTACGTTAGGTGAATTTTACCTCAATTTTGAAAAATAAAAACTGCTTTCAGGTACATTTGGAAACAGCCAAGTT
The DNA here is from genome assembly GCA_029593785.1 of Cabassous unicinctus. Taxonomy (NCBI): domain Eukaryota; kingdom Metazoa; phylum Chordata; class Mammalia; order Cingulata; family Chlamyphoridae; genus Cabassous; species Cabassous unicinctus. The sequence continues at coordinate 16,868 of JAQZBX010019362.1, forward strand.
TTAATTACCTAAAAGTGTTATAGAAGAAAGATTGAGAAATGGATGAAAATCTATCCACTTGGCAGATCTTGCTCATTTGGTGTCAAAGCAGTTGTGTGTAACATTTAATTTTAATACCATTCTTTATAGTGTGATCCAATAAAGAATAGCCTTCACTGAAAAAAAAAATGTTTTTGTTGGTGGGAGGAAGGAAGGAAAGTAGGAAGGAAATAAGAAAAATGTAGTGTTCCAAATCAGGCATTAGGTATCAAAAATCGTATTTTAACTGTTATTCCCCTTACTGGGGTCCTATACAGTCAGAGACCCCACTCTCATTTCCATAGGAAAAGCTGGGAGATACCAAAAGATGGGTTGAATACTTTAGGCAGGATGGTGGGATGGAGAGATCACTCAGTAGCCAGGCAGCCTCAAGAGCAAAAGGGGCAGGGGCTGGTCCAGAGGGCCCAGGCAGGGCCCGAGTCTGGGCTCACCCATTCCCAGTGTGGTCCTCAGATGAATTGTCTCCTCCTGGAAAACTCTCAGAGCACGTGTTGAAAGGGCCAGACAGAAGTGTGTATGTGAGAGCATTTGCATTTTGAACAACACAATGCACTGTGTATGTGATGAAGTATTCAGTTGTTTGACAACTAGAATATTTTTAAAAATAAAATAGAACTTCAGAAACATTCAAAAGCCATTTGGTAGAACGCTTAGCTGGAAAGGATTATAACTGAATTTTCCCAAAGGTATTCCCTCATTGCCTCCAAAAGACATCTGAAAATGGCTTTAAAAGTGTCTCTTCAGCAGACCCGTGTGCACACACTGTAAATAATACTTTATATAAAATAAAAATGGAAAGGATAAGGTGATGTAATAATAAGGCCATCCGATTAAATCCACCAAACCCAGGGTCTAGGAAAGTCAGACTCTAGCAATTTTCCATTGCAAAAGTTTGCTGAAATAGATACTGGTTAAATGACAAATTAACATGTCTTTTCCAATATCCAGTGTGCTTTATTATGAGACAAATCATCCTGTCTGTTCCTCACAATTTGTGTACTTAAATTTGTAACCTCCTCAGTAAATTTCCATATTTTGTCACTCAGGGATTAATTAAAATTTAATAAATGTCTTTGCTGCTAAAATATAAGCGCAAAAGCTTAATACTGAACTGGATGAGCGCTGATGTAGTTATGGTGATGGGGAAGAAGATATACTATATACTATGTCAGGCATTTGGGGGAGTTGGGCATAAGCTAAGGCTGCCCCTGGGGAGCCAGTGGGCTCCCAGAGGACATAGAAAGAAGTCATGACAGGCTTTGCAGTCCAGAAATGGAGTGTCACTGATGGCCCTGATCCTCAGGAAGGGCCCTCTGCAACTTTCCTCACATGTGTATTTGAGGAGGTGGAGAGAAAGAAAAGAATGAGTATTGTAGGTAGACAGGAGGTTTTAAAAATTAACATAAGAGGGAGTCTAGAAAGTATGATTTCAGAGGTCCAAGTTTCCACCCTGTAGTCCACCATCCTTCCTTCCTTCCTTCCTTCTTTCCTTCCTTCCTTCCTTCCTTTCTTCCTCCCATCCTCCTTTCCATGTTATTGCTTTCATTTCTTACTTAATTCTATCCTCTTTCTTTTCTTTTTCCTTTCTTTCTTTCTTCTTTCTTTCTTCCTTCCTTCCTTCTTTCCTTCCTTCCTTCCATCCTTCCTTCCTTTTTTCCTTCCTTCATTCCTTTCTTCCTTCCTTTCCTTCCTTCCTTCCTTCCTTTATTTCCTTCTTTCATCTTTCTTTTAAAGATTTTAACAGCTTTATTGAGATATAATTCATTTACCATAAAATCTACCCAAAGCGTCCAATTCAATGGTTTTTAATGTCTTCACAGAGATATGTAATCATGACTGCAATCTCGTTTTTGAAATTTTTCATCACCCCAAAAAGAAACTGTGCATATTAGCAGTCACTGTTTATTATACCTTGTCGTGTTTTGGATCTATGCACCCCACAAAAATATGTTCTTAAACTTAATCCATTACTGTGGGTCTGAACCCATTGTAGGTAGTAATTTTTGATGTGGTTACTTCAGTTAAGGTATGGCCTAAGTCAATCAGGATGAGTCTTAATCCTATTACCAGAATCCTTTATTAGCAGAATGACATTCAGACACAGAGAGAGAACATGAGAAGGAACAAGTAGCTGAGATTAAATGGAACCTGGAAGAGAAGGGAGAGACCAGAAGAGGTTGCCATGTGCACAGCCATGTGACAGAGGAACCTAGACCAAAGATGGCTGGCAGCCAGTCCCAGAACACCAGTCTTCAGGAAGAAAGCATCACTTTGATGACACCTTGATTTGATCTTCTCCTAGCCTCAAAACGTGGAGTCAATACACCCCCATTGTTTAATCCAACCCATTGCATGGTATTTGCTAGAGTAGCCAAGGAAACCAGAACACCATGCCCTATATAACACCAATCTACATACTTTGTCTCTAGATTTCCTTATTCTGGGCATTTTATATGAATGAAATCATACAATATGTGATCTTTTGTGACTGGTATCTTTCACTTAGCAACATAATATTTTCAAGGTCCATCCACATTGCAGCATGTGTCAGTACTTCATTCGTTTTATGGCTGAATATTATTCCATTGTATGGAAATACCACATTTTATATGTTCATCAGTTTATAGACATTTGGGTTGTGACTACATTTTTGCTATTTTGAGTAATTCTGCTATGAACATTAGTCTACAGGTTTTTCTGTGGAAATGTTTTAAAATCTCTTGGCTATATACCTAGGAATAGAATTGCTGGGTTATCTGATAACTCTATGTTTAATATTTTTAGGAACTGCCAAACTGTTTTCCCAATTGGCTGCACCAGTTTACAACATGGGGATTTCAATTTCTCAACATCTTTGCAACCAATTGTATGTTTTGACTATAGCCATCCGTGGGTGTGATCTGCATTTCCCTAAAGATGCTGTTTAAATATCTTTCCTTATGAATATTGGTCATTTGAATATCTCCTTTGGAGAAAATTCTATTTGAATCTTTTACTTCAATGTTAATTAGATAATTTGTCATTGTATTATTGAGATGTAAAAGTTCTTTATATATTTTGGATACAAGACCCTTATTAGCATGTGATTTACAAATATTTTCACCCCCTCTCACATATTTTCACTTTTTTGTTGGTACTGTGCAGTACAAAAGATCTTAATGTTGATCAAGTACAATTTATTTTCTTTTTGGTGGCTGGTTTTTGTGATATATCTAAAAACAGCTGCTTAACCCAAGGCCTCAAAGATTTACTCCTATGTTTTCTTTAAGAATTTTATAGTTTTAGCTCTTATTAGGTTTATGGTCTACTTTGCATTAGTTTTTAGTATGTTATGTGGAAGGAATCCAACATCATTACCTTGTATGCACATATCCAGTTTCCCAGAACCGTTTGTTGAAAATATTATTTTTAAACAAATCAGCTTTATTGATATATATTAATAAAGCATGAAATTCATTGTAGAGACTATTCTTTCTCCCATTGAATGGTCTTTGCACCTTCATTAAAATCAATTGACCACACATGTAAGAATTTGTTTCTATATGCTCAATAATATTATATATATACTTATTCCAGTATCACACTTTCCCAATTACAGTAGCTTTGTGGTAAATTTCAAAATCAGAAAGTGTGACTCTTCCAACTCTGTTTTTCTTTTTCAAGATTGCCTTGACTATTCTTGCTTTCTTACATTTTTGTTGAATTGTAGGATCAGCTTATCAATTTCTGCAATAAAAGCCAGCTACTTCTCAATATTGTAAAGTGCATATATGAAAAACCTACAGCTAGCACAGTATTCAATGGTGGAAGACTGAAAGCTTTCCAGCTGAGATCAAGAACAAGACAAGCATGCCTACTGTCACCATTATTATTCAATATTATGCTAGAGGTTCTAGCTACAGCAGGCTAGGTAAAGAAATAAAAGGCACCCAAATGTGAAAAGAAGAAGTAAAACTTTCACTATTCGCTGATGATAGAATCCTATATTTAGAATATCCTGAAAAATCCACAACAAAGCTACTAGAACTAATAGATGAGTTCAGCAAAGTGGTGGGATACAAGGTTGATATGCAAAAATCAATAGTGTTTCTATATACTACTGATATGCAATCTAAGAAGGAAACCAGGAAAAAAATTCCATTTGTAATAGCAACTAAAACAATCACATATTTAGGAATAAACTTAACCAAGGACATAAAGGAAAACTACAAAACATTGCTAAAAGAAACTAAAAAAGACTAAACAAATACAAGGACATTCCATGTTCATGGATTGGAAGAGTGAATATCATTAAGATGTCAATTCTACCCAAACTCATTTACAAATTCAATACAACCCCAATAAAAATCCCAACAGGCTTTTTTGCAAAAGTGGAAAAATAAATTATCACATTTATTTGGAAGGGTAAGGGGCCCAGAATAGCCAAAAAGATCTTAAAAGAGAAGAATGAATTTGGAGGACTCTCACTTCCAGACTTTAAAGCACATTACCTAGCTACAGTGGTAAAAACAGCATGGTACTGGCATAAAGACAGACACATTGTCCAAGGGAAATGAATCAAGAACTCAGAAATAGACCCTCACATCTACTGTCAAGTGATTTTTAAAAGGGCTGTCAAGCCCTCTCAGGTGGCCCAGTCTATTCAACAAATGGTGCTAGGAGAACTAGATATCCATATCTAAAAGAAAGAAAAAGGACCCCTATTTCACACCTTACACAAAAACTAATTCAAAATGGATCAAGGACCTAAATATAAAAGCAACAACTCTAAAACTCCTAGAAGAAAATATAGGAAAATATCTTCAAGATCTTGTTGTAGACAGTGGTTTCTTAAACCTTATACCCAAAGCATGTGCAGCAAAAGAAAAAATAGATGCATGGAGCCTCCTCAGAATTAAACACTTTTGCACCTCAAAGGACTCTCTCAAAAGGATGAAGAGGCAGATGACTCAAGGGGAGAAAATATTTGGCAATCACATATCCAATAAGGATTTTAATATCCATGATATATAAAGAGATCATACAACTCAACAATAAAAAATGAACAAAAGATTTGAAAAGACAATTGTCCAAAGATGAAATTAAAATGATGAAAAAACACATAAAAAATGTCCACCATCACTAATGATTAGGGAAATGCAAAGCAAAACTACAATGAGAAATCATTTAACACTTATCAGACTGGCCACTATTAAAAAGTTGGAAAACTAAGTGTTGGAGAGGATATGGAAAGACAGAAACACTTATTCTCTGTTGGTAGGAATGTAGAACGGTACAGCCACTACGGAGGTCTGTTTGGCAGTTCCTAAGGAAGTTGAATACAGACTTGCTATGTGGCCCAGCAATACCACTACTAGGTATATGCCCAGAAGAACTGAGAGCAGTGACATGAACAAACATCTGTACACCAGTGTTCATAGTGGCATTATTAACGATTGCCAAAAGTTGGAAATAACACAGGTGTCCATCAACTGATGAATGGATAAACAAATTGTGGTGTATACACATGATGGAATATTATGCAGACATGAAGTAGTGAAGCATCAGACAACATGGATGAACCTGGAGGACATTATGCTTAGTGAAGCAAGCCAGACACAAAAGGACAAATGCTATATGATTGTGGTGTTATGGACTAAATATATTGTGTAAAATCATGGAGTTAATTATTAGAATATAGGTCACCAGAAAATAGAAGGAGGGTAGAGAATAGAAAGCTGAGGATTAATCTGTGCAGAATTAGTAAAAAGGTTGTTTGTAAATCTCTGGAAATGAATAGAAATGGTTAAAGAATATCATGGTATTTGCAACTAGCAGTGCTATTGTATGGGTATGACAGTGGTTGAAAAGGAAAGTCTAAGGTCAAGTTTATGACTAGAGAGATAGCTAAAAACTGTAACATGGGACTGTATAAGATAGTAAAACCTCATGTAAAACACAAATATGAGTGATATTGCATATATAAGACTATTTTTACAAAATATAAATACAAATATACAAGAGAGAAAGAAAAAGAATAGCACCTATGTATGGCAGGCAGAAATTGAGAGGTGATGAGCTTTGTTTGTTGTTTATTATTATTATTGGAATAATGAAAGTGCTCTGGGAATGATTGGGGTGATGAATACACAAACATGTGATTTCACCGAATACCATTGGTTGTACTCTTTGGACGGATTTATGCTTTATTTAATATGTATCAATAAAATTGAAAAGAAAGTTTTTTTTAAAAGCCAGCTAGTATTTTGATTAGGATTTTGTGTTGACTCTGTAGGTCAATTTGGGGGATATTGCCTTCTTAACAATATTGAGTCTTCTGATCTGGAAACATGAAATGCCTTTCCATTCAGTTAGATATTCTTGAATTTCTTTCAACAATATTTTGTAGTTTTCAGCCTATGTCTTACATTTTTTTTGTTAATTTTACTCCTAAGTATTTTGTATTTTCTTGATGCTACAGTAAATGGAATTTTTTTCTTAATTGCATTTTGGATTCCTCATTGTTAATGTATAGAAGTACAATGGATTTTTGTATATTGGGCTTGTATCTTGCAACCTTAATTAATTTATTAGTTCTATATGTTTTAGTGCATTCCTTAGGATTTTCCATATACAAGATCATGTCATATGTGAATAGAGATAGATTTACTTCTTCCATTCAAATCTGGAATCTTTTATTTCTTTTTTCACACCCACACTGCTAACACCAACCCACCCTGGAGACTGCAGGGGACCCTTTTCTTCCTGCAATGTCCTCTAGCAACCTCCACTGAAAAGTTTAACATCATCCTCACTGTAAAAGAGGAATGCTTAAAGGACTTTTGTTGTTTATCACAGAGCATATATTGAAGGGTGCATTTGGAGCTGAGATGCACTAAATTGATAACAGGCACACAACCACAAGTAAAAGCAACAGCTCTTCCTTTAGGTGGTGAGAGAATGAAAAGAACGATATTTGAAGAACAGCCATAATCATCTTTTTTTCCCTATGTACGCTTTTTTTAGTTTTTTTATTTAATTTTTTAATAATTTTTTATTTTAAAGAAGCTTTAGATTATATAAATGTTACAATAAAAGTAAAGGGGATTCCATATACTCCACTTCTCCCCTTCCCACACTTTCCCCCATTAACAACATCTTTCATTAGTGTGGTACATTTGTTACAAATGATGAACAAATATTGAAGCATTGCTACTAAGCATGGACTATAATTTATATTATAGTTTACACTTTGCCCTGCATGGTTTTAGAGGTTTTGACAAAACTCATAATGGCCTGTATCTGTTATTGCAGTGTCATGCAAGACAATTCCAATGTTCCAAAAATGCCCCCTTGTTACACCTATTCTTTCCTCTCTCTCCCTCCCCTCAGAACCTCTGGTGGCCACTGCCTTTATATCAATATTACAAGTTCTTCCATTGCTAGAAAATAATAAGTCTACTTTAGTCCACAGTTGCATTCCATTCCCCCCTTATATTTGTTCATTCTTCAATCTTGAAGAGTTCGGGATGGTGATGCCCACTGTGCTTCCGACTGAGAGGGGCTTAAATCTCATGGGGCAGATGGATGGAACTGTCTTGCTTGCAGTTGTAGATTCTTTCTGTTTTTTGGGGGGTGAACATTGTCCATCATCATCCTTTTGTGAGTTGTCCTGGGCGAGTCCAGTGAACTGAAGAGTAAGTGCTGCAACTCTGCTGAGATTTAGAGCTCAACCAGCATATGAACAGACAAAGATTAAAGTTTCTGGGACATATATTTAGCAAGTATAGTGCTAATTATAGGTTCAAATAAAAGGGGTAGAAGAGCCAAGTGTAGGGAAATTATAAATGAGTCTTACAGTCATCTTATATACTACATAATTTAAATTTAACAACTCTGAAAAGTAAGCATTCATATTCCCACTTTATGCTTGAGGAAATGTAAGCACAAAACAATATTATAATTGCCAATGCAAAGTCATACACATCCAGCAGGACTCACTGAGTTTAAACGTGTGTCTCAAGTAAAACTTTGTTACAAAGATTAAATATTTTTGGAGAGCTCCAAACCAGTGGGAGAAACGAATAAAATTGCCTTGTCCAAATCTAACAGCAAAAGGATGAGAACATCTGGTGATTTCAACACCAGCATAGAACAAGAAACTCAGTGTCCAATGTGACAATAAAAGTAATTCATTGACTGTACTGAGAGGTCTTGTATTTTATTGATAGAACTTTCAGAATGTACCTTAGATGATATGATTTGTCTCATACTGGGTTTCTCATTTTGGGCCAAAGTTATTAGAGTTGCTAACAAAAGCAGATGAAAAGCTCTCCACTCTTTTATGCTACAGTGAGAAAAATGTCAAAGTATAATATCCACATAATATAATGGTTGACCAGCCTTCTGAAAGAGTATAATCTACTCAGATAGAAGCATAACTATCCAAGAGGTTTTTCATTGACTTTTTCAGATTACATAGTAGCGTGGGGACTGCAGGAAGACTTTCCTCTTCTTCCCAAATTTTCTGGAGGAGAATCTCATAGATGTTGCCCTAACACCCGGAGTGATCCATTGGTTGTTGTGACTAGTGATTGCAGAACATAAATCTGATTCCAACGGGCAGAACTGAAATGATAACTTTCCTCTTTGCAGGTTGTATTTTCCTCAGGAAATAAATAGTTGCGTCTATCTAAAAAATATTTTTTGAACTCGTAACATGTGCAAAGCATTGGGAGAAATGCTGGGGGACTCTAAGTTGAATCAGAAGTCCCAAATTCAAGAACTTAAATTAAAAGTCTTCCATGGAGCAGGCAAACAATAAACGGTTCATGCAAACCCAAGAAGGGAAGATTTGATCACTTAGATACCCTCAATCTGGCAGTTATTCCAAAAGGGAAAAGTAGACTCAGGACCAAAAATCATGCTGTTATAGAGTGGGTATAATAACACTCACCCTGTGTAACTGCTAGGAAGATAAAATAAGCTGATCGACTTAAAGGATCCAGCATGTGGTTGGGAGTCAATAAATGTCTATTCCATTTTCCCCTCTCTACAACTTGCACCTGGAAAACCTGAGAGGATTCCAACTTGAGATCAAATTTTTTAAATTATTATTTTTATTTTTAAAGACACTTTAGATTATATAAATGCTACATAAAAAATATAAGGGATTCCATATGTCCCACTCCCTCCACCTCCCCAGTTTCCCACATCAACAACATTCCTCATATGTGTTACAATTGATGAACACATATTGAAGCATTGCTACTAACCATGGACTACAGTTTACATTATAGTTTACACTTTGTTCTGCACAATTTTAATAAGGTGGAAAGGTGTAGTTGTGCAGTGGATGAGCATGACAGTGGTGCAGTGATTGGGTTTGGCGGTGCTGCTCTCACTCTCTCAACTGAGATCAAATTTTAGACAAGCTGATTATAAGTATGATGGGGGTTGCCACCTCAGCTCTCCCAGAATCGCTGTCCTTGGGACATCACAGGTCACTGCATCAGGAGCTGAGGCCACCAGCAAACAGACTCAGGGAGAGGGCCCTAGACCTGGGAATAGGGTGACCCAGGCAGGCTCAATCTTGAGTTATAACTCCAACCATGAGTACAGATAACTGTTCTTAAATGAGTATAAGGAGAAGTGATCGAAAACAAGTTAGAACATAGATGAACCTTGAGGACATTATGCTAAGTGAAATAAGCCAGAGACAAAGGGACAAATGCTGTATGGTCTCACTAATATGAACTAAATATGAAGACTAAACAAATGGAGTTAAAATCTAGACTATAGATTACTAGGAGGTAAAATGAGGACTGAGAAGGAGTACCGATGCTTAATGTATGTACAATTTTCAATTAGCTTGACTGTAAAGGTGTAGAAATGGATAGAGTCGATGGTAACACATTATAGTGAGTATAACTAACACGGCTGGTTTATAAATGGGATTGTGCCTGAAAAGGGTAGTCTAGAGATGTAAATGTCAATTGAAAGAAAGCTAGAGAATAATCTAGGGACTGATTAATATAGTGAAATCAGAGGTGGATAAGGATTATGGTTAACAATACAAATACAAGAATGTTCTTCTATGAGCTAGAACAGATGTACATCACTATTACAAGGGGGTAAGAATATAGTGTTGCATGGGAAAATACAATTAACTTATGAAACATAGTTAACAGCAAAATTGTAACATTCTTGCATCAATGTCAAAGAAAGTACTGTAACAATGCTAAACATCACTAATAGGGGGATATATGATTATTTCTTTTGGACTAAGAAAAAGGTTCAAAGGTTTATTGAGGTGATGACTGCAGAACTCTGTAATGAACATGAGAGCCACAGAGTGTACACTTCGAATAGAATGTACAAGGCATGGGACTGTATAACACAGTGAACCATATGGTAGGAGATGGACTGTGGTTAGCAGTACCAATATGAGAGTATTCTCTTGTGAACTATAACAAATGTACTTTACTAATACATAGTGTTAATAACAGGGAGTGTATGGATAAATATACCAAGTGTACGCTATGGACTACAGTTAGTGGCAATAGTCTGATCATATTCCTTCATCATTTTTAACAAATGTTCCACAGCAATGTAAGGTGTTGGTGGAGGGGTGATGTATGGGAATTCTACACATTATGCATGACTGTTTCGTAAGTTCACAACTTCTCTAATAAAAAGAAAAAAAAACAGGTTAGAGAAATTCTTCATAGAACATGTTCTTAATCACAAGTATAATTCAATAAAGTAGCACTAAGATAATGTTAAATGATATCTCATAATTATACTGGGTTCTCATACTAGTTGCGACAAGGATAGGAGGCTACCACTAACTGAGCACTTCCTGTAGGCTTTATATAAGTGCTTTAGATAAGTGATCTCGTTTAATTTATTCCTCACAACACCCTATGAAAAAGGTTTTATTATCCCCATTTCTCTCATGGAGGGATAGGAACTGGAGTTGCAGATTATAAATTTATAAGTGGCAGAGCTGAGACTGAAACCAGGTCTTACTGCTTACAGAGTCTGTCTCTTATGGTTTCCTTGAGAATTATAGTAAATCTATTTTGCCACAGATCTTTGTCAACAAGAAGCATTATATTTTCTAACAGCAGCCTGACAAGCACGTGCCCTTAACAACTCAGCCTTAACGTAATTAAGGATCCTTTACCTTAATCAGGCTAAATATAGCATCTTAACAAACTAATCAGCCCCCAGGCTACAGGCTGCATTACCCGCCCCTAGAAGACCCTCTGTAACCTCAGCTCAGGTACAGAGACAACTTAAAGGACTGTCCTTGCCACTTACTGGGGCCTAGTGCACCCCACTCAGCTTCTCAGGACTCAGGAAAACTGGCCATCTCCATATCAGAGGGCCCCTGAGAGAACCTGTTCCCACTTTGGTAAATGGAAATATATGTAGACCAAGGGCTCCTCAAGGGAAGAGGCAAGTATCGTTTGAGTCTGGTTACATAAGCATGTTTTTACCACATAGGAGATATTCAATAAACATCTATTAAACCCAACTAAATTGCTAGCAGATGCAAGGAACTTTTGGCAGTTGATAGCAAATCAGATCTTTTGTGTATCGGGTCTATGAAGCTTAGCATATGCACAGGCTCCTGTAGTTGCCACAATCGGTACAGAACACGTTCCTCACCCTAAAACTTCCCTGTGCCATCTGTGTGCCATCCCCTAACCACTGAACTGCGCTCTGTCACATAGTTTGTCTTTTTGAGAATGGCATATAAATGGAATTATACAGTATGTAACCTTTTGAGACTGGCTTTCTTCACTCTTATAAGGTCTCTGAGATGCACCTGAGTTGTTTTGTGTATCAGTAGCTCATTCATTTTCCTTGCTGAGTATCTCATTGTATGATTATCTCACAGTTTACTCATCATCTGAAGAGCATTTGAGTTGTTTTCAGTTATGGGGATTACCTAATGGTTTCTGTGTGCATGCATATTTTCAGTTCACCTGTGTAAAACCCAGGAGTAGGCTTGCTGGGTCATATGGTACCTGTTTATTTAATCTGTCTCATAAGAAAATGTCAAACGGTTTTCCAAAGTGGCTGGACCATTTTACATTCCCATCAGCACCCTCTCCAGCTCTTGATATTGTAGTACTTTTCATCTTAGCTATTCTAATAGGTGGATAGCAGCATCTCATTGAGGTTTTAATTTGCAATTTCCTAACGGGTAATGATGTTGAACATCTTTTCATGATGGTAAAATGTCAGTTCAGGTCTTTTGTCCACTTTTTAATTGAATAACTTGTTCTTGAATTTTGAGAATTCTTTATATATTTATGTGTACAAGTCCTTTGTTGAATATGTGATTTGCAAATATTTTCTCCCAATCTGTAACTTGTCTTTTCATTCTTTTAAAAGTGTCTTTTGCAGAGGAAAGTTTTCTTTTAAAAATTTGATGAAGTCCCAATTTTTTTCTTTTATGTACTGTGCTTTGGGGGTCATATATATGAAACTTAAAGGTATAAGGTTTGGGTTGAAGTTCATTGCTTTGCATATCAGTATCCAAATATTCAGACACTAGTTATTGAAAAGAATATCATTTCTCCATTTTTATTTCTGCACCTTTGTCAAAAATCAACTGGGAAGGTCTATTTCTCAAGTTTCTATTTTTTTTTCTTTGATCTGTGTTTGCACATTTTCAAATACCATATTGACTTTATTAACTGTAGGTTTATAGTAGGTCTTAAAGTGTGGTGATGTGAGTCCCTCAACTTTAATGTTATTTTCAAAATTATTTTGTTTATTCTAATTCCTTTGCCATTCCTTATAAGTTTTTATGTTCTTTTTTTTTTTAATTTCCAAAATTGCAAACATTCTATACTCACCAAGTGACAAGTCCCCTTTCCTGGTTACCATACTCTGGTAACCTTTAATCAACTTTCTTTCTCTATGAATGCACTATTTCTAAATAGTTCATATATGAGAAATCATACATTATTTGTCCTTATGTGCCTTGCTTATTGTTTTCAAGGTTCATATATGTTGCAGCATGTGTCAGGACTTCATTTTTTTCTTATGGCCAAACAATATTCCATTATGTGTATATCCACATTTTGTTTATCCATTCATTTTTTGATGGATGCTTTAATTGTTGACACATCTTCTAAGTTTTAGAATCCACTTGTCTTTATCTATAAAGTCCTATTAGGGTTTAGATTGGGGTTGTATTAAGTCTGTGGATCAACTTGGGAGAACTGACGTATTTACTCTGTTGAGTCTTTCAATTCATGAACATGGAATAGCTCTCTATTTATTTAGGACTTCCATTTATTTGAGTTCTTTCTTCAATATTTTGTAGTTATCAGCATTCAGTTTCTGTTCATGTTTTGTTAGATTTACACCTAAGATTTCCTTTGTTGAAGCTATTGTAAATGGTATTTTTATTTCATTGTCCAATAATACTTTACAAACTTGTAGATATATGATTGATTGTTGTGTGTTAACCTTGCTGTATACCACAAACATGTTAAATCCAAATATTTCAAACTTTTTTATTATTATGATATCTGTCATGGACATCTGTGATCTTTGGTGTTACTATTGTAATTGTTTTGGGGCACTACAAACCACACCCATATAATTGTGAAAGCATAATTAATAAATATTCTCTGTGCTCTGACTGCTCCACCAACTGGCCATTCCCGCATCTCTCTCCCTCTCCTCAGGCCTCCCTATTCCCGAGATACAACAATATTCAAATTAGACCAATTAATAACCCGACATTGGCCTCTATGTTCAAGTGAAAGGAAGAGTCACACGTCTCTCACTTTAGATCAAAAGCTAGAAATGATTAGACTTAGAGAGGAGGGCATGTCAAAATCAAAAATAGGTCAAAAGCTAGGCCTCTTATACCAAACAGTTAGCCAAGTTGTTAAAGCAAAGGAAAATTTCTTGAAGGAAATTAAAAGTGCTACTCCAGTGAACAAACGAATAGTAGGAAAGTGAAGCAGTCTTATTGCTGATATAAAGAAAGTTTTAGAGGTGTGGATAGAAAATCAAAGCAGCCACAACCTTCCCTGAAACCAAAGCCTTATCCAGAACAACGTCCTAACTCACATCAATTCCATGAAGGATGAGAGATGTAAAGAAGCTGCAGAGGAAGAGTTTGAAGCTAGTAGAGGTTGGTTCATGAGGTTTCAGGAAAGAAGTCATCTCCATAACATAGAAGTGCAAGGTGAAGCAGCAAGTGCTAATGGAGAAGCTGAAGCAAGTTGTCCAGAAGATCTTAGCTAAGATAATGGATGAAGGTGGTTACACTAAATGACAGATTTTCAATGTAGATGAAATAGCATTATGTTGGAAGTAAATGTCATCTAGGACTTTCATAGCTAGATAGAGAAGCCAATGCCTGGCTTCAGTGCTTCAAAGGACAGGCTGATTCTCTTGTAAGGTATTGATGTAGCTGGTGACCTTAAATTGATGCCAAGGCTCATTTACCATTCTGAAAATACTTGGGTCCTTAAGAATTAGGCTAAATCTCCTCAGCCTGTGTTCTATAAATGAAACAACAAAACCTGGATGAAAGCACATCTGTTTACAACATGGTTGACTGAATGGTTTAAGCCCACTGCTGAGAACGACTGCTCAGGAAAAAAAGATTCCTTTCAAAATATGACTGCTCATTGACAATGCACCTGGACGCCAGAGCTCTGATGGAGATGTACAAGCTTAATGTTGTTTCCATGCCTGCTAAAACAACATCCTTTCTGCAGCCCATGAATCAATGAGTAATTTCAACCTTCAAGACTTATCAAGAAATATATTTCATAAGGCCATAGCTGCCATATATAGTGATTCTTCAGATGGATCTGGGCAAAGTCAATTGAAAAACTTCTGGAAAGGATTCACCATTCTAGATATCATTAAAAACATTCATGATTCATGGAAGGAAGTCAAAATATCAACATGAATAGGAGTTTGGAAGAACTTGATTCCAACCTTCATGGATGACTTTGAGGTATTCAAGACTTCAGTGGAGGAAGTAACTTCAGATGCAGTAGAAATAGCAAGAGAATTAGAATTAGAAGTGGAACTTGAAGATGGGACTGAATTACTGCAGTCTCATAATAAAACTGTAAGAGTTTCGTTATGAGAGGAGTTGCTCTTATGCATGAACAAAGAAAGTGGTTCCTTGAAATGGAATCTTCTCCTTCTTAAGATGCTGTGAACATTATTGAATTAACATAAAAGATTTAGAATATTACATCAACTTAGTTGATAAAGCAGTGGGAAGTTTTGAGAGGATTGACTCTAATTTTGAAAGAAGTTCTACTGTGGGTAAAATGTCATCAAACATCATCACCTACAAGAGAGAAATCTTTCATGAAATAAAGAGTCAATTGATGTAGCAAACTTCATTGTTGTCTTATTTGAAGAAATTGCCAAAGCCACTCCAATCTTCAGCAATCACCACTCTTTTAATTTGCTAAAAGCTGCTAGGAGCAATATATCAGAAATGGGTGGGCTTTTATTATGGGAATTTATTAGTTTAAAAACTTACCATTATGAGATGGTAAAATGTCCAAATCAAAGCATCATCAAAGATGATGTCTCACCAAAGGATGGAAGCTAGCAATCCTAGCCACGTGGTAAGACAATGGCGCTCTGCAGGTCTCTCCCATCCAGGCTCACTTTATCCCTGAGCTCGGTTGTAAATGATCAGGCACAAGGTTGATCTCTCCCTTCTCCTGCGGGCCTCTTTCAGCTTCTCAGGGGCCTCTTTCCGTGCCTCTGTGCTTCGCTAATTTCAACTTTTAGCCTCTGGGACCTCTTTCTCAGCCTGTCAGGGTTTCTCTGTCTCTGCAGCTTTTTTCATGTTTGTCTATAGCTTTTTAGACATCCATTTATAAAGGACTCCAGTAAGAGGGTTAAGACACACTCTGGGAAGATGCCGTCAGTTTAGGTGGACACTCACCATCTCTCTCACAGAGGACGGCTGATTGGGGACAGGATCCCGCCTGAGTGGGTTGTTCTGGGAGCCCATGGAGTGAGAGCTTTTGGGACATCGATCTGGAGGGAGCTGGACAGGGAGGTGGATTGCTCAGGATAAAACCGTGAGTTTTTCCCTAGCTGGAAATCGCAGATGTGGACAGCTAAGCCCCACCCTCAGGGCAAAGGGCTAGGGGGAGCCGGTCTCCTGCTGGCAACCCGATGAGAGGGAGCATTCTCCGAGAGTGGGAGGGTTCTGGCAGAGGGTGGAGAGGGGTTTCCTTTCTGTGGGTTTGCTTGCCTGGACCCCCTTGGAGCTTTGAGGGGCACACCAGCAGGCTTGAAGTGGTGCCAGGCTGAGGGGAGAGGTAAATCTCCTGAGGAAGCCTGATTTACCTATCCACCCTGGGATATGGAGACTTGGCTCGGGAGATGGCAGAGTCAGTCAATTTTATAGTTCTGCACTGAGGACTATCAGAGTTTCAGCTCCCCTGGGGGGGCCAGGCAGTGGCAAGTGCCTGATAAGTTTCCACGAGTCTGTTTCGGGTCCCCTGGGAAGAAGGGGTGGTCTAGAAGAGGCTTGTAAATCATTTCGGTGTGGTGAACTTGAGAGTCTGGACCCCCTTAGAGCTTTGGGAAGCACACCAGCCGGCTAGAAGTGGCACCAGGCTGAGGGAAGGGGTGAATCTGCTGAGGAAGCCTGATTTACCTAACCGCCCTGGGATACAGAGGCTTGGCTTGAGAGAGGGCGGACTCAGCCAATTTAATATTTCCACATTGAGCACTATCAGAATTTCAACTCCCCTAAGGGAGTCAGGCAGTGGGTAGTGCTTAATAAGTTTCTACAAGCCTATTTAGGGTCCCCTCGTCAGAGTGGGTGGTCAAGAAGAAGCCTGTAAATCATTTTTGTGCAGTGAACTTGGTTGTCTGGATTCCCTTAGAACTTTGGGGAGCACACCAGCTGGCTTGAAGTGGCACCAGGCTGAGGGGAGA
>JAQZBX010019363.1:0-16580 GCA_029593785.1 Cabassous unicinctus
CCCAGCGGTACCAATCACAGCATAAGCTAGGAGCATGTTTTTGCAGGTAAACAATTTAAAAAGGAAAGATATCGCTATTATGATTAAGATTATAACCAGGGTGAAAGAGGCCCCAAGTTCTGAAGTGCCCAGTCCTCCTTAGTAAGTCGGGTATCCTTGATCCCTCCTTGACCAGCCGCGGACCTTGTCTCGCATCTGGCCTTGTCGAGAGCTAAGCACCTCCATTGATGGCCGCCACAACTTTGCCTTCTCTGGGCAATCTGTGGTATCACACCATGTTGGCTTTTTTAGGTTACTGATCAGCTCACTTTAGTGATAGCTGTGTGGCCCTTGAAACTGAGCTGTTTTATGTGCTTAGTTTTCCAGTGTACTTGCAGTCTGATGGTGATGAGCTTCTATAGAAGAAGCTACTCAACAATGGGCTGACAGGCTGACTCTACTTCCCTTTTCTCCTCCTGGTCTTCACAGCACAATAAGGCAGTTTGATCATTAAATGCAGGAGCCCTGGGAAAGGGGCTAGCTCCTCTAGATGGCTGACTGGGCAATGTTCATGACCAAATGGGCGGGGTGTTATAAAGACCCATGGATTTATATGAACCTATTTTCAAAACTGAGCTGTCTGTCCCAACCAACACTGAGACTGATGCATCTTTCAACTCCTAACAACAACCTCAAGCAAGCATAGTTGGCACACTCTCCATTGGCAGCTTGACCAGAAGTGGGCTTAGGGGATTCAGACTTAATTCTGGTTAAGTTTAAAGAAAATACTTTTGTCCCTCTTGAACAAGACTCTTCTGAATGAAAGGTGTGGGTACAAGAGGGGGATTGGGAAAGAAGGTGAGTTTAGAATTGCCAGAATATAATACACTGATTTTAAGACAGCAGAAAAGAGTGCAAACTCAGATCCCCAGGAGGGATGCCCAAGACCCTGAGGGCATGGACGTCATGGTCTTTGTCTCTCAGAACAGCGTTTGGAGACAAACTCAAAGCGCTCCTACAGTTTGGAGTTGCTACACCTGGGTATTTAACTGACTGCTGAGTCTGACCACCCTGCCAGAAGGCTCTAACCATGCACCAGAAAGCAGGGATGGCCCAGGTCCTGACCCTTCTGTGCAAATGCCCTCCAGATGTCACCCTCCTCCCTTCTCTTTCATCCCATGGGGTGGATGAAAACAAGGCCTGAGTCAATGATTAAGACCAGGAACCCCAGGACTTACCGCCTGGGGGAGTCCAAAGCAGGGGGCACATAGGGAGAACAGTAACCCTGTACTGTCCTGATATACATCCTACCTAGGGGTCACAACAATGTGAACAATAATGGTTTCCAGGGATCCCATGTGTGTTCTCAGGATTGTACTTCCCTAGGAAAGGCAGGCATTGGTTTGACTCCCTTAAAAAACACTTTGATTTGTACATGAAATTTTCTTTTACTTCATCTTCTTTGCAGTTACTCTTTGCACTCCTACCCCACAGCCTGCATTACTTTCCTAATACCCTAAAAGGGGCACATGGACAATCTGGCCTTGGGTATTTCTTGGAGTAGAGGAACTAATATCTGCTTCCTCTAGACATAGGCACTGGCCAATCCAGACAGACTCTAAGGTTCATCTCACAACACTCACTCTGGAGTAGGGTAATCCAGGTCACTTTCTCAAGGAACAGGTAGTAGAATGTCTTGAGGGCAAGAACCTCCAAGGACCAACCATCCCAACATCACCAGTCCCTTCTCCCTAACCAATCAAACCCTCCAAAGGCCAGTATTTCATGGCCAAATACAAAGCATGTGGAGGAGATATAGGCATCCTCTACATAAATAGTAACATGATTGCTTCCACAGGAAACATCCCTTCTTCCCTCATGTGCCCATAGTAGATCTAGGACCCACATTATCAACCATTCAAGAGCTAGACTTCAGAACTGATCAGGTAAATACATAAAGATATCATCATATATGTGAGGTCAAGTATCTATCTGCCTCTTAAACTTCATCCATTTTATCATACTCAGAGGTAGCTGCAAGCAATTGACATTGGCTATTGATGCATAGGGACTGATGTAAAGATTAAATGAAAAATTCTAGCCTAAAGCCCTTTCCTGACCAGACATTGGAACACTCGGAGTCTGGACATCCTGGGTTATGAGTACATGAGCTATCAGAATGGAAACCTATTGGGATTTTTTGCATTATCAAAGACTTTACTGCTAGAGAAGCTAAGATAGGCGAAGAAGCTTTTGGTTTCATGGCTTGTGGTAAGTTCCTGCTACTCCTTATTATATTGGTCAGCAGAGCTGCCAGGGGAGATGGAAACATGCAACCATGTACCGGCAAACAAAGCATTCTACTTGAATAGCTGCCCTAATATTGTCTATTTTTCCATTATGAGATCCATCATCCAAAACATCTGAAGCACGCTACCCAGAAAGCATCTCCAAGCACAACAGAAAGAGCCCAAGGCCAGAAAGGCATGACCAACAGCAGCTTCCACATCCATGAGAATACCTCTGGTTCCCACAGTTACATTATTGGATCAGTTAACCAAGCATGTGACACTGTGGGCAGCCACAGGCCCCATTTGGAAGATGCAGGGAGGAATTCTGAGACCTTCCAGTCACCAGAGGAGTGAATGCTCCTGCTGCTATCCATCATGAGCACTTCCTCAGCCTGTCTGGGACAATTATAATTCTGGCAGGACCTAATAAAGCAAGAAATTCCAGGGCACAACAGCTGCAACCTTCCTTCATTCTGTGCTGTGCTTACTCTGAAATTTTTAGTAGGTGTACATGAGACCTCACAGTGTAATAGCACATCCATCAACTAAACAAACTTACCTACATACAACTCATGTGGATGACCCTATGCACAGGGCAGAAAACGGATCCAATTTCTCGCTAGAGCTCACCTC
Source organism: Cabassous unicinctus (assembly GCA_029593785.1). Taxonomy (NCBI): domain Eukaryota; kingdom Metazoa; phylum Chordata; class Mammalia; order Cingulata; family Chlamyphoridae; genus Cabassous; species Cabassous unicinctus. The sequence continues at coordinate 2,904 of JAQZBX010019363.1, forward strand.
CAAAAATGTATTCTCAGGCAGAGTTACCCTGACTGAGGGGGAAAGAATACACAAATCTAAGGATGCTGTTGCTAAAAGTAACACCACTTTAAAATACTCAGACTAAATACTATGAAGGTAATTACTGGAAGGGTAATCACTGAGCAGAGCAGATAAACAACCAGAGGGAGATGTGAGAGCTAAGGGTAAGTTAGACTCATGGGGAAGACCAGAGTGGTCAACTAGGACATTTGTCTGGGAATGAATTGGAGCTAAAATCTCTTCCTGGATGATCAGAATGCATAAAAGCTTGCCTGGAACATCCCAAATACTCTGCAATGGGAAAGATCCCTTTTTGATACATAAGCAACAAGATTCTCAGGCAGACAGGGTTAAAACATGACTAGGCTGTGCCCACAAGGCTGGGAAAATGAGGATCACAGGCCCTTCAGTGCAAAAAGTTAAAGAGAATAGCTTGAGAAGCATTTGCCTTGGACAGTCTGTCCAGGGTCTAGTCCAGCTATGTGATTCCAGTTAGACACAGCCAGGGAATGCATGTAGGGAAGGGGTTTGGGGTTTCAACCACGTCTCACTCTTCCATATGATTCAGTCCTGGGAGTTTTCAGACCAGGCTTCATCAGGATTCATGGGTGCTGAAGAACCTGGAAGCTAGAGAATAGAATTAAACTCTTCCCTCCGGGTTAAAAAAAATAGCATAAATTGTTCATATGTAATTAAGAAGTAGACAGTTCTTAGAATCTTAAAGAGTGAAGAGGATAGTTCACAAAAATTAAATGCTATTAACAATTTTAGGACATACTCCCCTCTAAGCAATAAGTAGTATAGTGAAGCATGTACAATTAGAGTAATTAACATATACTAGCATATTCACTCATCAGGAACCTAAAATCTCAGCCTCAATTCTACTCCAATATAGGGATGAGATAATATAGATTTCTTCCACAATATTTTTCTTGGAAAAACTCATGCTATTGGAGGTAGATCGAATTTACATAAAAGCCAATAGTAAGAAAGGAAAGAAAAGAAGTTGACTACATTGGGCTCCTGCCACCAGGGATGTTCCTGTGTTTCATTCTAACAAAAAACATTGCAGGTGTGGGTTTGCCTTTCCGGCCCACAGGTGCTCAGCTAACACTCCTATCAGAGGAATTAGAACATTCGATCCACCAATTTCATATCCCAATTATATCACATCAGTCCAGTCCAGTCTTCACAATGGAGAAGGTACAGAACACCCCATGACCATGGAGTCTATCAGTTTTATCACATACTCCCCTACCAATCAGATGCTGGCCTGGTGAAAGCACAGCTGAAGCACTACTCCAACATGCTATCTCAGAGGTGAGACTCTAAGATGGGATGCCATCCTCCAGGATGCAGCATACATTTTAATTCAATTATTCTTTTATGTAACTGTGTCACTAACCAGAAAAATACCTGGAATGAAGAGGCAAAAGTAGAAGAAGGCCCATTTGTCTCACTCCCAATGACCCACTTGGGGAATTCATGCCTTTCATCCACACAACCATGGGGACCAGGAGCTCTAACCTGGCAGAGCCCAAAAGGAGACTACTTTGGGTATACTTTGGGTCCTTTCTGACAAGGACCAGCAGGGCAGGTAAGAAGAGGAGTCACCATCTCTGCTTGCCATGGGTATTTGACTCTGATCAGCAGGAGAATGTAGGGCTACTGATTCACAGCTGAGGAAGAATATGTTTGGGCACTTAGGGTATTCCTCTCTCAACTGTGACAATAAATGGACAATGGATACAACCCAAGTCTGAGAAGAAAAGGGTGACCAGGGCATGAGAGTCTAAGTTATGCCCCAAGGTAGGTCAACAAGATCAACAGAAGTGCTGGGTGAAGGAAGAGAATCAAGACTGGATAATGGAGGACTTAGATAATGAAGAGTCACCATCATCAGTAAACAATGACTATTGAAGATGCCCTTGAGACCAGCTAGAGCAGCAAAGGCTATAGATTATTCCATTGCCTCGTTCTTTCTCAGCTTCTCCTCCTAAGAGAAGAGAGAAGCCCATATGAAACTTTGGATACTGTCCCTTGAATATATATGAAGACTAGACCAAGTGGCACAAAAGATACATTGGGTGGATAAGGAGAGACACCACACAGATCCCCCTTCAAGGAATGACTTATTGTCCAGATGCTGGGAATACTTTCAGAGGACATGGATGCCTCAGCAGAAGATAGTGCCTCACATTATGCCACACCTTTCCAGGAAGAGGCCATACCCAGGGACTGATGGAGGTAGAAATTTCGGGGCCTGGTTATGGCCAAGCACATTACACCTCTAATGGGACCATTTCAACTCCAGAGTTCTCCATGGGGTCAGCTGTCAGTTTGCAGGCAGGCTATCCATTAGGAAGTAGCCTTGGAATCCACACTGTATAAGGGGGGGGGGGGGTGGAAACAGAAGTAGGACTAGGGAGAAGAAGTTGAGCTGCCATGCAGGACTGTGTTGTTGTCAGAGTCTGCTTCCTGTAGAATTATAACTATGACAAGGACTGAGACACATTATATCTTTTGATGCCCTAATGAACAAAGAATTCTAGGCACAATAGACCCATGAAATGAAATGGAACTGCTAGAGGATTTTATCCTTGCCAAGTTATTGAATCTCTTTCTCTACTTTGCAAGGGTGACCCAAGAAATATTTATATGATATGACAGTGTCCATCAACAGAACCAATACAATGACTGTATTTGGATAAAACTAATGCCTCAAAACCACCAGAATTACACCCAAGCTTTCAGGATGCCTGCCCATCCCTACAACAGTCCTGATGACCTGCAACTAATCCTCTAGATCTGAGGTTATGTCTTGGGAGAAGGAAAGGCTGAGCTCCAGCAGCTGGCCTGGCTTCCTGACTGTTTCTAAACAGACAAAATGGACATCACTCATGACCAGAGCAGGCTTCGTGGCTGGGGAAGAACTGGAAAACAGAGGAATTTGCTGTAGACATGACATCTTCTCTATTCAGCCTGGGGAGCTTGGGGTAGCTAGAGAAGTTATGAGGAAGACATGGGAGGAACAAAGCCTGCATTTCCCTCCCTGGGGCTAGATGATGCCAGGAACATGGGAAGAAGAAAATACAGAATCTTTCATAAACCACTGCATGCCACCTTAGCAATTACACTTACCGGTGTTGGATCATTTGTTAACTAATTAAAATATTTGTTTAATTTCTCTAGTCAGAACATCATCAATAAGATGACAAAAATTTACCTTTGCCCTCATGGGATCGTGGCTGAGGCAGATGGGCTACTGGAGTACCTGATGGGTGGAGAGAAGGGTCAGAAGGAATATAGGCAAGCTCTTTCTACATTATTTCTTCCAAAAGGTATAGGGTAGAGGTCACAATGCAAGGAGGACAGATGGCCCCCAGGTCATTCCTAATAGATACATTCCTTTCAACATCTGAACCCCTCTCCAGGCATTCCGTGGTCCTCAGCACCGTTTGCTTTTTTACATTCCTGATCAGTTTTTACATTCCTGATCAGCCACATTCATATGGCCCTTGTAACTGAACTTTGTCAGGGGTTTGGCTTTCCAGACCATTTGCAGTCTGACGATGTTGTGACTTAATGGCAGGAGCTACTCAACAATGAGCTGACAGGCTAAGTCCACATCCCTCCTCTCCTCTTGGTCCTCACAGCTTAGTAAGGTAGTTTGATCATTAAATGCAGTAGCCCTCAGAAAACGGCTATCTCCTCTAGGTGGCTGACTGGGCAATGAAAGCTAAAAAGTTTGCAGTTTCATAAGGACTCATGGGATTATCTGAACCTATTTTGAACATTGAGCTTTCTGCCCTGAATTCTCTGGGAATGATGGGATTGTTAGGAGAAAGAGCAACACAAGATAGATGATTGGCACACCCTCAGCTTACAACCTGGCAAAAACTGGGCCTAGGGGATTCAGCCTGCTCTGGTAAAGTTTTAAGAAAACTGCCTTTGTCCCTCTTGGACCAGACCCTTCTGAATGAAAGATGTGGGTGTAGGAGATGACCGGGAAAGAAGGTGAGGTTATTGTTGCTGGAAGGGGATACACTGATTTTGCGACCATGGAAAGAAAGCCCAAACTCAGGCATGGGGGAGGGGACATCTGAGACCCTGGAGGTATGGGGAAGGGCTATTGTGGTCTTTGTCTTTGAGAACAGATCCTGGAACCCAATGCCCGGGTACAGCTACCCCAAACTTCAGAAACTCTGTGAGTCTGGCTATAGAGTATGCTAGCCCCACCAAAAGGTCTGATAAAGCAAAAGACAGGAAGGGATGGCCCAGATCCTGAACATTTCAGGCCCCTTCAAGTGCCACCCTACCTCTGTCTCAGGCATTCCTTGGGACAGATTAAAACAGGGACCAGAGTCAATGGCTCAGAACAGAGGACCACAGAACTGACCACCTGGGGGGAAGTCCAGTGAAGGGCCACATGGAAGCATGGTCACTGTGCTGTCAGACTAATGCATGTTAGTGTGGATTTGTTTCTTTCACTTAGCATCTGTGCAGACATGCTAAATAGAAAATGTTTTACCCAAAGACACAAAAGTCATTCAGATTCAGATCTTTGAGTAATAAGTCCATGCTGAATAGACACCAGGAGGACATGAAGATTTTGAGCTACAAGTTTCATGTCATGAGTCAACAGGTGGAAGGGATCTCTCAAAGTGAGAAAGGGGACAAAGTGATAAAATCATCAGAAGCCCTAGAAATTACCTTTATGGAAGTTGTTGCAGGAGGTAGAGAATCACTTCTGTTTGGAAACTTCCTGCTGTCTGGCCAAAACCATCAAAAACTTCCTCCCTTTCTGAAATAATGGGAGACCTCATCAACATCTAACACTCCACCCATTGTGCATCCACTGGAAGGGCTATAACAAGACATCTTTTAGTGTTCCTAGGAAGGACTTAGGTCAGGGCTCTCAAATGGGGTTGAATTGTCACTCAAAGTCTCAGTAGTATTTCAGCAATGTCTTGAAACATTTTTGTTTGTCAAAACTTGCATAAGAGGTGTTAATGCAATATAGAAGAGGCCAGCGATGCTGCTAAAATCCTACAATGCACAGGATGCTCCCAAAGAAGAATCACCTAGTCCTAAATGTCAATAGGGTCAAGGTTGAAAAACACTGGTATGTTGGTAGTCTTGGAAGAGAAAATCTGAACAATGTGCAGCCTTTGAAGTCTATCTAGGGGCATGGGTAAAACCTTCAGGATTTCTAAATATTCATAACCTGAAGAAGCATGCGAAGATGAAAGAGTCCAGCTTGAATTGTTGGCACTTCTTATTCAGGGCAGAAAGACTACAGTCTTCCACCTATTCCTCTGAAGCTTTTCAGAGACCTCTTCCCTCTACCATTCATTGCTGTATTCCAGGGTATGTACAAAAGATACAGAAGAAAATGGTGAGAATGTGGTTTATTCACATTTCCCTCTTGGGACATAGCTTCATAGATGTCACAATGCAGCCCCTGGATAGTCTAAGAATGGGGAACCAACCTCCCCATAACACTTTCTACTACAGGCCAATCCTGATGATGTTGGGTACAGGACTCAGAGTCCAGGACTACAAGCTCTGTGGTCATGGCCAGGTTACATTTCTCTGCTGTGCTTTGTGTCTACACTCCACTCCTCCCACAAATCAGATGCAGACCAATACTGAACAAGGGCCACAAAGATGTGAATTCAGACTCTAAACCACAGTAAAACAGGGCACACATGAAATTACACAGATTGTAGCCTTAATGGCAATTGGCAAGAAGCTATTTTTGAACATGCAGGATAACTTCAAGCCCAGTGCTGGGTCCTGAAATCTGGATAGTAGGAAATACCTCTGTGGCCCCCACAATTGATGGTATCCTGCAAATGCTGTAGCAAGGCTGCATCCACAATTGCAAGTGCCCCAAATGGAACTTCACTGGACAACACAGACTGTTATCACCAGACCCTTGGCACAGATGAGACACCCGCACAGATTCAACCACACTGCTTGGTTTTCTAGGGTTCCTTAAAACATAATTGACCTTGACCCTCAAGAACTAGAGAGACTTGCAATCAGGTTATGAATAGGGCAGCTTTGAGCTAAGGAAGCATTAACACAGCATAATGTCATGGGGAAAAAGAGAGCCCACCCTATGTGAGGGGAACCATAGAATGCAGAATAAGGCCACTCCAACAGAAAATCTGAACAGATCCCATGGACCAACATCAGTATCCCTCATCTGGAACAAGGAAAAATGTCTTCATTCTTGTGATATACTAGAGGCACCTAGGATAGGACAGGGTACATGGAGATACTCAAATATTTATTAACTGGAAGAAAGGAAGGTAAAGGAAAGGATGTCTTATCAAAAGACATCCATGCCCTGATCATGTCTTCCTGGCAATCACACCTGGATACCTCAAGGCCTTCCATGACACCCCATGACTACATGACTTGGATGTCAGCAGATCCATGACCAACACCTCCAAGCTGATATCTAAAGACAGTCAGCCTGGTCACCATGTCTAATGCTCCTGTCAGCTGCAGCAGCCTACTCTTTCTGGCCGGAGTTCATGGTAGATGTAAATCTCCTGCAGGCAAGCTCCAAGGGGCTTAAGGGCAACACTCCATGACACCAAGAGAGAAAGTTCTGATGTTCACAAGGACAATGTGCCATCTCTCTCTCTACAGAAAGACTACTTGATTAGAGTTGGGCCCACTGGGTTCATTCTGATATAATGCCCAAGTGAAGGCAACTCAGCCTGGAGTAGGGTAAGCTTGGTTGTTTTCTGATCCCACAGATAATACAATGTCTTAAGGGCAAGAATCCCTAACAACCAAATGTCCCAAGATCACCAGTCCCGTTTCTTAACAAGTCGAACCAGACCAGGCCAGTATTTCATGGTCAAATATGAAGCAGGCAGTAAACAGACATCCTTTACATAAATTCCAACATGATCCCCTCCACAGGAAACATGCCTTCTTTTTTAACCTGCTCTATTTTAGTCCCCAAGGTAGTGATCTAGGACCCACACTATCAATCATTTTCAACTCATTAATTTGATTTTGGAAATTTGTGCTTATCTCGCTGATTAGTTCTCTCAAATTCTGCATCTTTTCTGGGACTTTGAGCATCTGAGTAAACTACATCCTAACCAGATGCCTAAACACCAGCAAAAAATTATGAGCCATCCTAAGAAAATAGAAGACATGGCCCAAGAAAATGAATACATCAAACTCTTTCTCTTTTATAGGGATTTAGTGGCAGGAGGCTGTGAGTTACCACCACTCTTTGATTTTTGGCTCGATCTGGACTGTTAGGATTTTCCTGCTGGTTGCTCAAAACTGGGCACTGGACCCAATAATTGGTTGTAGAGTCACTTCCTAGGGCCTTGGGCAGGGAGGCTATAGAGGCCAGAAAAAGCCACTCCTACTTATTTTTAATTTTCTTATGTGCACTTCCTTGGTCTGCCAGGAGATGGTGCTCTTTGGCAGCTCTCAATTCAATGCCTGGTTGGAGTGTATGTGTTACAACACAGACCAGATCAATGTGATAGAGTTTCCTGTCTGGAAGGCTAGGAGCCTTGTAATTCAAAATTTCTGAGAGTTCTCCAGCCTTCTCTGGCAGCCCCCTCCCTTTTCCTGGCTAGGAAATATTCCCACTCCCCTCTGAGTCCTCAACAATCAGTCCCTGTTAGTAGAGGAGGAGATTGGGAGGGTTGTATATCTTTAGCCCCTTGCAGGCTCCAAGGCAAACAATGGCGCAGCCCCACCCAGCCTAGAAGGGCTCCTGGGACACAGCAGACCAAATCTGTGAGTCAAAAGCTGAGTCAGCCTTAGGCTGTATCCCTCTCTCTCCCCTTTCCTGGGGTGGTAGATCCCTGGAGCCCCCTTTGTCTGTAGTCGCAGGCCCAGAGGCCCAAGAATTCTGAAGAGTCTTTAGTGTGGGGGAGGGTGCTGGCAGCAGCAGCCACCACTGGTTCCAACTCACAGTTCTGTCCTCACTATTTCCTTCTTTTGTGCCTCTCTCCTCTGAGTGGTGTGCAGCCTTCACCTGCTGTCCTAAACCCTAGAAGATCTTTTTCAGGGCTGTTTCAGCCTGTCCTCTAGCTTTTTTTCCTGGAGAAGAGATTTCCGTGTCTTTCTAGTCCACCATCTTCCCAGAAGTCCAGCCCTAACATTTTATGCTTTTCTCTTTTGATACCCATCTTTTAGATCATCTGAAACATGCTCCCCTAAAAAGCACCACCAAATACACAGAAAGAAATTAAAGACTGGAAGGCTTCCACATCCCAGAGAATAAAATGGTTGGCTCACACTTTTACATTGCTGGCTTCCCAGAGTACAAAGTACCACTATTGTCCATGATGAGCACTGTCCTCAGCCTGTCTGGGACAATCATATTTCTGTTGGGGCCAAGTACATGCAGAGAGAAAACTCAGGTACATCAGGTAAAACCTTCCAGCATTCTGTCATCTGCTTCTTCTGTGTGAACTTTCAATCAGCCACATATCAGCTTATCACAGCCTAAGAACCCATGGATCACCTGAACAAAGTTACCTACATACAGTTCAGATGGACCACCTGACAGTCCGGGCCAAAATCTGATACATTATTTAGTTAGGTCTTGTCTCAAAACTACATTTTCATCAGAGAAACCACCACCAGGGGAGAAAGGAATGCACAGATCAAAGACTGGAAACTACAGGGCACCACTATTCTGAGATACTGAACCTGCACCCTAGGAAGCCAATTATAGTCAGAATGATAACAAGGCAGAGCAGATCGAATAGGCAGAAGGAGATTTGAGAGCTAAGGCTGAGCAAGCTGTGTATGGAAGACATGAGTGGCCCAGGTAACCCCCTCCCCCAATACTGCCCATGAAATCAATATCCAGGGGAATTTTGTGGGGATAAATTGGAGCTAAAACTTTTCACATTCTGAATTCCCTGAAAGATATATCACCAGAACCACCCCAAATACTCTGGAATGGGAAGTACCCTGATTTTGACACCTAAGGAATAAGAGCATAATGCAGACAAGAGTTATAGGACAACCTAGTTTTTGTCGACAGGGACTGGAAAGATAAGGGTCCCATAGTCCACACAGACACCTGGACACAGAGCAATTAGCTTTGGAAGCATTCACCTTGTTGGGTCAGTTCAGGGTCTAGTCCAACAGTGCAATTCAGGCTAGGCATGGCCTGGGAATGCATGCAGGAGAGGGATTTTAAACACACATCTCACATTTCCTAGTGATTCTCTCCCAGGAGTTTCAAATGGAAGATAGCATGTCCCACTATGATTCATCAGAACTTAAAGAGAAGGTGGAACGGCAAGAGATAGAATTGAATTCTTCACTCAATAAAGAGCATAAGCTGCTGTTATTCAAGTGAGAAATAGTTCTTAGAAGCAAAAAGGATAGCTTACAAATCTCAATGGCAATAGATAACAATTTTAGATCATATTTTCTCCATATAGTGACTCACCAAAAGAAATGCAGTAACAGCTATTAAAATATTCATACAAGAATGGAAACTCAAAACCTCAGTATCTAATCTAATCCAAAATAGCAATGAGATGTTACGAGTTTTTCCAAGAAAATTATTGTGGAAGAAACCTACAACACGTTGAAGGTGGATTGTATTTAATAGAAAAAAACAGCATTCATTTTAAATCCAGGAATAAAAATGAATGTATTGTGAAAAGACAAAGCAAAACCACTCTTAGAATCCAATGAAAGAAATCATTCTCCCATTAGCAGAATTCTGATGCTTTTGATTCAGGCAGCCATTCCTAAGAAGCCTAGAGGGGGACAAGGCTGAAGGGGATATGTAGGTCTGTAAGGAATCTCTTCCTAGGAGGGGGAAAAAGTCCCCATCACAGGCAGATGGATGTTGGGAACTCAGCTATGGAATAGTTGTCACCTTGCTGTGAAGGTACTGAGCCTGCCCCTCTTTTGCTAAAAGTAAACCCAGAGACATGGCATTCTTCTTAAATGATGCTCTGTCCTAGGGCTTTCTCTAAAATCTCTAAAGCTGTTCAGCCAAATGCATCTCACAACATTTCAGTAGCGCAGGAGAATTGATACCCTGGGGGACGTGACTGAACCAAAAAGAATGTGGCAGAAAGAATAGGTGATTAAATCCCCAGATTCCTGTCCCCCAGGAGGGACAATTCAGAGATGCATCTACACCATCCCTCAGCGGGTCCCCAGTGGGACTGAGCCCCAGTGACCCCTAGTGGTGACCAGCTCAATACTGTACCCTTCAGTGGGGCATCACCTTCCTGTCTCACATTCACCCCTCCCTCCTCTGTGCTTCCTGGAATCATTTCCTAATTAAGTACCTGCTCCAAGGTCTTCTCTCAGATTCTCCATTCAGGGAATCCAGACAAGGACACTGAAGTTTCATTCTATATTTTAAATAAGCTGCTGCATGACTGTTATTTCACTGATAACACTGAACAAGGGGGAGGGGGGGAAGGCAATGGACATAGGGACATAGCCTTCTAGTTTCACAACCAAGAGGTATTGAAAAGATATTATGAACTGTTCATTTCATTTAAATTTTTTAAAAAAGCATAAATATTTCAGATACGGCTTAGAACAACTCCAAGGAAGTGGTATATAGTGTCTTTAGGTTTCCTATAGAAGAAACTGGAAGTTTAATGTAAACTTTCCACAAAGTCTACTCTAAGCCCAGAATATTTTCACAAAGTCTACTCTAAGCCCAGAATATTTCTTTGATGAATTTTTACACCAGTGAAGGTAGAAATATACCAATCCATAAACAAACTTATCTAGAGTAGAAAATGAAAAAAAGAAAAAAGGAAAAAAATAAAGAGTAGAAAATGACTGAAAATTTCCCAAATTAGGCTTCATCCCTGAGGAGCAAAAAGTAGATGCACAGAAACACTGGTTGATTTTCCATGACTTTGCTGCCAGCAAAGATATGACACAATGAGATTCCCCAGGCTCACAGCTGACCAGTGATGTCCCTGCTTCACTAACAGTTGATGAGCAGCATAACTGCCAGGAGGGGCAGGCTAGCCAACCCATGCACTTACAATCAGCTAGGTCTTTGTGAAAAAATATCCTTAACACTGTCTATTTTGCTATTATTACAGCCAATCTCCAGGATCTGAGTCACCTTCCCCAGAAAAATATCACCAGGAAAAAACCAGAAAGGTGCAAATGTGGAAGGCATGATGAACAGCTGCTTCTCCAATCCAGAAAGTCTCTCATTCACGTGTTGGAGAAAAAGGTCAGTGAACCCCAGCAATATGAGAATGTGCACATCAGAATGGCGTCAGAATTCTGCTCAGTATCTCCCAGACACAGCCCATGACTGCCCTGGGGAGAAGGCTCTTCTGTTGTCTATGAGGAGCACTGTTCTTAGGCTGGCTGAGATTACCAAGTTTCTGATGGTACCAAAGGTGTCTGGAATAAACTACAGGGGCATAGAGCTCTGATCCGTTAGATTTCAATTCTTTGCTTCCTCTGGGGAAAATTTCAAGGAACCACACACCTGAGTTACAACTTTGTGCTGTATTGTAGCTGCACCTTCTACAGTGTTCAACCAGGTAGACAACATTTCAGCATGATGCACAAATTGAGTGTTTTCTAAAGCTCCATCTCCCCCTCACCCCCAAAATTTTGGCAGACCTTTTTTCCAGGTAATAGAATGGAGGTCACCTGAGCATGAACATTTAAGGAGCCCTCCCAGGAATGTGGGAAGGGTTGAAGTGAAGGGACTGGAGTGAGTCCCTTGTTATTTCTTCCTGCTCTAGAGACCTACAATTTCCATACCATCACAAGTCTTGAACGGAGAAACAGGAATTTCCTGTCTTCCACTGAAGGAGTTATCCCAAAAAGCAAAATATAGGTGGTTAAACACTTGCAGTAAATGTTGACTCAAATACATTCTTCATCCTATCCCTGGGGTCCTCCCTACCTTTCCATCCCAAGGATGTCACACCATCGAGGTGAAAATTCATCAGCAGTAGATCAAGGAATAAGAAACCAGAAATGATGAAGTGAAACACCCTGAGTGATCCTGGACAGAAACTGCCTTCAACCTTGGATGATTAGTAATGAGATGCCAAAAGCTAGCATAAGAAGGAAAACTAGAAGTGCCTCTATTCTGAGCCAGTCTGGACTACATTGTTAGGAGCTGTAACCAGATGAGACATCATCATGACAGCCCACCATGGAAGGCTCAAATAAACTTACAGCTCTGCTCTCTGAGGAAGGAAAATCATTTGAAATATATGCAAGTAGGTAATTACAAGTTCAGAAATCTGTGCCCAAGGAGATGAGCAGCAACTTGACCTCTTCCCAAGGAAACTGCAGGTGGAATTTTCTCTGCCCCTTTCTCTAGCGATAATCATGACTTGGGACACCCTAGATTCACAAGTGGGATTATTATCTCTGAGGGCCACGTAGGTGCCACTGGCTGACTTCTCACCAACGTTACTGCCAGGTAAGATAAGACATGGTGAGGGTCCTCAGGCTTCACAGATGGTCAGTGAGGTCCCTACTTCACACGTGGTGGTTGACCACAAAAGCTGCCAGGAAAGACCAAACTCTTCACCCTGTGCCCTGACAAGAGCAAGCTCTTCATTCAAACCTATGCCATTGTCTATTTTCTTCTTATTGAAGTCCTCCCCCAGTACCTCTGAGCCACCCTCTACCCACTCATCAAGCTACGAATGTTGGAGCCAGGATTCAGTACAAAGGACACACTTGTGTCAAGTCTTTTGGAAACCATGCTTGCAGCTGCACCTAAGGTCATCAGTGGAGAGGGCAGGGTCGTCCTCAGGACCGCATGAACGAGCACCAACTCAGACTCAGATCTCAAGAAGTTCAGTTGTCTGCTGCTTGTGTTGGTAAAGGCCTGAGGTTAAGAACCCAGTGTTTTCTGAGAGTCACAGGTATGGGCGTCTTAAACACCCCAGGAACCCAGGCTCAAATTAAATATTTTCCTTGGAATCAATGTCCAGTGGCACTAGTCTGGGGTTAAATGGAGCAAAAAAGTGTTTCTTGGGAAGCAAAAAGGCTGAGAAAGCCAGGTATATTCTGATGGAAAGGAACCCTTTCTTGATACATAAAGAACAGGATTGTCAGAGAAAGAAGGGTTAAAGCAGGACCTAAGCTTGTCTGGTGGGGGCTCAGACTATGAAGATCACAACCTCCAACTCCTACACCTGTGGACATAAATTCAAGCAAATTAGCTCTGGACTCATTCTCCTTAGAGTGTCAGCACGAGGCAGAGTCCAGCTGTCACCTGGGTAGGCTCTTCCAGGGATGGCCAAGCTATAGGAAGACTAATTTAAAAAGCACGTCACTCTTTCCCCCTTGAATAAGCCATGGAGGTTTCAATGGGAAGGCAGCATGTTCCGGGCCAGGCCTCACTGCAAGTCATAGTTGCGGGAGGATGAGGCGTGATGTCAGAGGAATGAATTACACTTTTCTTGCTAAAAAAAAAAAAAAAAAAAGCTAAAATTTCTCTAATTCAAATGAGCTAGTAGACAGTTTTTAATCTTAATGAAAAGGAATATTGTTATAAATGCAATAACTGACAGATACTAATAAATTCACACATGCAAATCCCAATGAAGGAATAAGAGTTAAAGATTTTTTCCACAATATTATGGCTTTAAAAAATTTCATAAGGGAGCT
>JAQZBX010019363.1:16680-33955 GCA_029593785.1 Cabassous unicinctus
AAAAAAAAAAAAAAAAAAAAAGTCTCATAATATTTAAAGGAGATCTAATTCTAGATCTTGAGACACATACATCTTGTGAATTGATTTGGAGAGACTAGCAAAATAATGCTGAGAATCCAATGAGAGGACAGTGTTAAAAGATTAACAGCTAACTTCTCATCAGAAAATAAAATGGACCTAGAACTAAAGCACACCCCAGGGTCATTGGCTATTTTGAGAACTAAAAAGAAGAACTGGACTATCCAGTATTGATTTCATATTGAGTCACTCTTGAACATGCCGTTTGAGAACATGCCATTTAAGAACACACCGTTCATTGAGACAAACAGGAAACACTAAAAACTAATGAATTTTCTCATATAAGTCAAGACATTATTTAGAGGAACTGTGGCCATAAGGCTTTCAGATGGGGTGACTTCATCACAGAATTTGCCCAATTTTAGAGACGGCCTCAGAAAAGAAAGGTGCTCAATCAAAAAAGATAAGTGGTGTGTGGCACCTGTTGCTTTCAGACACTCCAATTTCAGTTACCTCATTTTCCATTGCTTCCTGCATGAGAACCATCACCAGAAGCTCTGCAAGTTGATCACTGTCTTCTTCACTGCAAGGAGTAGCAGCACATTAAGGGGGAACGCTCTAAAATGGGGGTTCTTTCCCATAACTATCATCTCCTGCTAACTCTTGTCCTTAACATTTAAGAGCTCCATTTAGAGCTTCAAGTTCTTTTGACTCGTATTGATAAGCTGGGCCTCCTGAAAGTACTATTCCTGAAAATCTGAGCTGTTTTCCTATATCGTATTAGTGTTCCAGGACAGGATGCTGGCTACTGCTGCCCTGTGATTGGTGATAAAGAAAACCTCTTGTTTGGACAGCGACAGTGTTTCAGAATGTGTAGATAGGATGTGTCTTAGTAAAGGATAGTTATCTAAAGCAGATGGACTATTAGAAGAAGTTTCCTTTATAAAAAATCAATACAATACCCAGACCCTTTCAAGTGTCTCACTCCAGAGATAAATGTTGCTTTTTAGGAGATAAGAATGAACTTGTTGATAAACTCTGCACAGTTCATGGAACATAATGTTGCTACCTCTCCCAGATCCCCTTTGAATCCATTTTACCATGAGGTACCAGGAAAACACTAGAGGAGTGAACGAAGAAAATCTATAGCTGTTGATCTAATATTGTTTAGAATTTCATATAATAGGTCTGTTACATTTATATCAAAACAATATTGTTCTCATCCTTGCTATTCAACACTCCTTAAAGGGGAATTGAAATGGCCTTATTATAGGAAATGAGAGTAGAGAAGGAATGTCAAAGTGGGGGACAACAAAACTGATGCCAAACCGTAGCCTCATTTACCTATGAAATAATCCAGATAGCAAGATAAAAGGCAGAAAATAGTACTGAGGTTGAAAAGCTAGTAATTTTGGAAGAGAAAATCTGAACAATGTGCAGCCTTTGGGGTCTATCCAGGAGCACAGATAAAACCTTCAGGATTTCTAAATATCCACAGCCTGACACAGCACACGAGGATGAATGAGCCCAACCCACATGATTGGAAATTATTGTCCAGAACAAAAAGGCTCCCATCTTCCACCTATTCCTTCAAAGTTTTTCTGAGACCTCTTCCTTCTGCCATTCATTACTGTGTTCCAGGGTATGTACCTAGGACACAGAAGGCAATGGTGAGTTTCGCTTTTCCCGTTTCCTTCTGGGGACACTGACAATGCCAGAGCTGTATGTAACATCTAAAAACCTAAAAATGGGCTATAAACCTGCCCATAACACTTTCCATGCAGGACCAAGCTGATGATATTGTGTGCAGGACACATAGTTTTACCCAGGATTCATCTGTATGCTAAGCTTTGTGTTCACTCTCTACTACTTCCACAAAGCCCTTGTGTGTGATCTAGGACCCACACACTCAACTATCAAGAGCTGGACTTCATTAATTATCTGGTAAATATATAAAGACATCCAGTAACATGAGATCAAGTAATTATCTGCCTCTTAAACTCCATTACACCATCCACATTTTCACACCAACAAATATCTCCAGAGCAACTATTGTGGGATATTTCTACATAGAAACTGATGCAGAGAAGATGAAATGAAACATGCCAATCCTGGAACTCTGCCTGACTGGGCACTGGAATACTCCAATGCTGGAGAACCCAGTGTTACTGGTACATGAGGTAACAGAATGGATACCTATTAGAATGTTGTTGCAGTCTCAAAGACTTTACTGTGAGAGAAGCTAAGATAGGATGAGAGCCTTTGGCTCACAGATGGCCATGAGTTCCCTGCTTTTCATAATATTATTGGTTAGCAAAGCTGCCAGGAAAAATGGGAACATTTAACCATGCACTGACAGACAAAAATGCTCTTTGTCAGAAGAGGAAAAAAAAAAGATGACATTAGGATTTTTTTCATCCATCCTCCTGAACATCTGAAATATGCTACTAGAAAGCATTGCAAAACACCACAGAAAGAGCCTAAGGCCTGGAAGGCATGGCCAACAGCAGCTTCCTCATTCCAGATAATACCCCTGGCTCATTCTGTTAAATCACTGGATTGGTTAACCCAGCAGTGTGACACCACGCAGCTAGAATTGTCTGAAAATTCTACCCCATGTCTCACAAATGGGGCCCATGACTGCCAGAAGACAGAGTGCTACTGTTATCCATGATGAGCACTGACCTCAGCCTGTCTGGGACATTCATAATTTAGGGAGGATTAAAGGCATCTAGAAAGAAAATCCAGGAGGTATTAAGCTATAACATTTCTGCATTCAGTCCTGTGATTCCTCTGAGTGATACTTTTAGCACGTGTCCATGAGACATCACAGCATAAAAGTATATCCATCAGCTATATGAAGTTACCTGCATTCAACCCAGGTGGATGAACCTGCCATCAGGACCAGAACCTGATCCATTTCTGGGGTCGAGTTCATCCCCTAAAATGTATTCTCAGACACAGTCACCATGACTGAGGGGGAAAAGAACCCACAGATAGCTGGTGACCTTTATATGATGACCCTCTAAGTGTGAGTGAGAATTTTGGGGAAAAGCTGGGTGGTAGTAAACACTGCCCATGCAATCAACCTCTGAGGGACTTGTCTGGTGACTAACTAGAGCTAGAATCTCTTCCAAGACACCCAGAAAGTGTAAAAGCTTGCGTGGAACATCCCAAATACTAAGGAATGGGAAGGGCAGCTTTTTTGACACATAAGGAACAAGAATATTAGGCAGACAAGATATAAAGTAAGACCTAGGGTGCATCCATAGGGTCTTGGAAGATAAGGATCATACCATTCACAGACCTGTTTGGGCAAAGAGAAAGCACAGAGTCTTGTCCAACTGTGCAATTTGGGCTAGACATTGTCAGGGAATGCACACAGTAGAAGGGTTTCAATGCCTCTCACTCTTACTTGTGACTCAGTCTGGGAATTCCAAATCAGGAGGTAACATTTTTCAGTCCTGGCTTCTCTGGGAGTCACAAGAGCTGAAGGGGAAGGTAGACGTCAGAGTATGGAAATAAACTCTTCTCTCTAAAAACCTATCTGGCAAAGTCCATGGAACCAAGGATCCTCTCAGGTCTTTTGCATTTAAAGACCAAGTCAACATAAGAAGAATGGATCTGATGAGACTTTGAGATGAGGAACAACCTCCCTCCCTTGGCGCAAACACAAATACATACAGAGGAAGACACGAGAATTATAGACTCTCTTAAGTAAAGAGTTTGGGCTTCTATAGAGCATTTAGTTTATCAGGCATTTTCCCTCATCCCCACCCCAAAACTTCTCTATAGGTACCCACTTTTCAAGTATGATCCTCAACACATTTAAGGATCCTTAGGGGTCATATCCAGTCTAAACTTAGCCTTGCACCTCATTTTCATCATACCTTTCTCATACCATGTGCCATCTGTCAAAAGAGGCTCCTAGAAACATTTGAGCATCCTCCAGGCCCCGCAGCTGAGGAACCATAGGCCAGGAAGTAGAAGAGGGAAAGAAGGAAAGAGCCATCCATTTCTCAGAAAGATGCTATGAAACACATGGAAGTAAGATAACTTTTTTCATTTAAAACAAAGTTAGTTCAAAGAAAAACATTCAAAGACATATCCTTTTTAGAGTAAACTCTTTGATTGCTTCCAAGCTTGAAACCTGTTCCCATAAACTCTGCAAATTGATTGCCATTGTCTTCACAGTAAGCACCATTGGCACAAGAATGGAAGGCTCTAAAATGGGAGTTTTCTTCCATAACCATTATTTCCCGCTGAATCTCTTAAGAGCTTCACTTAGACCTTCAATCTTGTTGACTCACACCAAGCTGGGCCATATGAATGAACTTGTTTTGGCAAAACAGTTGTTTACCTACATGTAAATTAGAGTTCCAGAACAGGATGCTGGGTGCTGCTGCCCCATGACGAGTGATTTAAAACCTCAGGTTTAGACTGGAACAGTGTTTCACAATTTATAGATAGGATGTGTCTTGGAAACTTGTTAAAAAACTTCAGATACTCTGAAGAATTTCCCTCCATTTTTATAAAGATCAACACCATATCCAGATCCATTCACATTTTCTGGGTATGTCAGATGAAGTAAATACAGTAAACACATTTTTAAAGATGGTACAGAATGGCCCAATGCCACATACCATTTTGAATCCAAAGCACAAGAAATTACCAGGAAGCATAGACCTGTTTCTCTACTGGTTTCTGGGGAAAGGTATTCTACTATTTTGAGGTTCAGCAAAATCACTTCCAGTTTCTAGAGTATGTGCCAAGAAGCTCTGAACAAGTTGAGATCAGCATTCAGATTCTCAACTGGGCACTGCTCAGATGTCCACATGCATCCAGGACTTGGCATTAGGAAGCCTGTGAGCCTCAGACTGCTACTATCTGGTAAAAAGCAGGGCCAACTGCAACTCTCACTCCAGAGACACCTGCTCTTTCTTTCAAGCTAACAGTAAACTCAGTGATGACCTCTGATATGTTTGTAGTAGAAAATAATGATGTTCCTCCAAGATCCCCTCAGTTCCCATTTTAACATGAAGTAGCAGAAAAACAGAAATCACTGAAGCAAATCTACAGATGCTGACTTGATATTGATTAGAACTTAGTACAACTGGTCCAGTACATTTTTACTAAAAGGTTATTGTACTCAACCTTGCTGATGCAGGATTCAACACTCCTTAAAGAGGAATTGAAATTGCCATACTTCAGGAAATAGAGTAGAGAAGGAATGTCAAAGTGGGAGCCACCAATACATTACTCTTGATTCTTTGAGTAATACCTGCTGCCATAGACCTCATTTACCTAGCATATAATCCAGATGACTAGATATAGGACTGAATAAGACAGTGGACTAAGAAAGGCTAAAATATAGCCTTTTTATGGAAAGCCAGATTTTCAGACATAAGTGGTTTAGCACTAATACTGTATACAGGCCCTTCACAAAAGGAGCTAACACATGGAACAATCTATAATTTCAATATTAACACACACCTGAGTATATGGATATTTGGAATATAAAAGGCCAGGCCCATCTCAGTGGCAGACAGTGATTTGACTTGACCTCTTGAAAATAATCTGAGTCCCTTCCTAAAAATTGCCCTTGATCAGAGCGAGCTGCCTTGTCCCAGTAAAGACCCCCTCCGTGGAAGTGGCCACTTTCAAATGGGTGATGTGGCTGCAGATGCTCAGCCCCTCAGGTTATTCTAGACTATTTGGAAGGGCTCTCAGAGCTCCATGCACACCATGAGATTGGTAGAGGAGTTTGTCTTCTCAAGCCCAATTCTGTTCCTTTCACTCTCTGCCTCCACACCCCATAAGAGGGGTTGATCTGAGAAAACTACCCAATTAACTTCCTGTCCCAACTCCATACCAGATATCTGACCTGTTGCAACTTGTCACTGGGATAACCACCCCCATCCTGAAGGGGGAGTAGCCAAGTCTACAGGCATAGGGAGACTTTATTTACTGAGCATATTCAATCCTGATACCAAGAAATCAGCAGGAAGATAGACTTGTTTCTCTACTGGTTTCTGGGGAAAGGCATTCTACCATTTCGAGGTTCAGCAAAATCACTTCCAGTTTCCAGAGTGTGTGCCAAGAAGCTACAAACAGGCAGCTCACCAGAGAGTCACAGAAGGACAGAAAATAGCATAGTGTAGCATTTAGGTGGAGACCAAGTTGAGGAATCTCCATCCTCAGGACACCTTAAAGGCCTGCCCAGGGTTCTGGCTTATCCTCCAAAATGTGTTTTTCCAAGTTTGTCAAGGAGTTTGTCAAGGACCTACACATTGAGGACCAGGAGAGTGTCCCTGCTGGAATAACCTGCCTGTCCCTCTAGCTGCTCTGCCCATGCATGGTGAAGAGCCCTGCAATACAGGCCCAAAGCATCAAGTATGTCCTCAGAGGCTTTCCCAGGTACCTGCAAGCACTTACCAGGGGGATGTATACAAGGAAGAGGGAATTATTAAATACAAGTTTTGACCTGATTCTTGGTCTAGTCTTAGGCCAAGCCTCCATCTTGGCCTACATTTGGGGAGATATAGGTACTTTCTGTCAATTACCATTTCCTTAATCTTTGGGTGAAGGATATTTTAGGAGGGAATGTCAAGTGGAAGCTCCTGGAATTGACCTCTACCATGAAAATACAGTTAAAAAGAGCAATACAGCATCCCCAGGAAATGTAGATATTGGTACTACTAAAGGTGAGAAAGCCACAATTGAGATGGTTCCTATCACCCTGTTGAATGCCTTTTTTTTTTTTTTCCCCACCACACAAATGGATAAAGTCAATTGAGGTCAGTTAATCTACTCAATCTCTGCAGAGTGAGTAGCATCACCAGCTGACAGGATGTAATTCAAGATGTGTTATCACAACAGCAAATCAACACAGCCCTAGTGCTTGCATGCCACAACTGGGATAACAAATACTTTCTATTAGACACAAATAAGTAAAAGCAATCAGAAGCCATTTGTCTTCTCATGGGATAGACAACAGAACACCTTCATTGTCTAAGGTCATGTTATTCCAACCTTCCTGCCCTAACACATTGCAGTCCACAAGGATCTTGTTTGTCTTGATATCACATAGACCAACATATTGGTGGTCTTTCATATTGATAGCATTATGTTATTGACCTGCTAAATAGTAAGAAGCAAGCACCGCAGAGGCCTTAGTAAGACATATGAGTATCAGAGATTGGGAGATACTCACCAACCCCTAAACAAGTTAAGTCCTGACAAACCCATGCCTGGCACATCAGAATACCCCTTCTAACGTGAGAAACAGGTTGTTGGATCTTACAATCACCCACCAGGTGGCAGTTGTCTAATGGAGGCACATCATTTTAGACTTGGGTGGCAATACATACCACAGAAGGGTGCTACACAGACTCATTTACTGGGTAATCCATACGCTGCCAAGTTGAAGTCTAACCCAGAGCAAGCGTATGCTCTACAGTGATTGCAGGCTGCCCTGCCTCTTTCGTCTATGACAAGACAGGACCAAAGACATCGGAATTGCCTACGGAATTGCCCAAGGTAAACAGAAGCTACATACAGCACCATACAGTCCCAATAAGAAAAATCACAAAGCAGACCCATAGGGCACTAAGCTAAGTCCATGCTCTAGTCTCCCGAAAGTCTCCTAGGCATGTACCTAGTCTGTGCTAGAGCTGGAGGTCTGACCTTAGACTCCACAAGACCACAAATTTGATGGATCAGACAACACTCAGTTTGTGATGGACAGCTCAGGTCACAAATTTAGATGGGCCTCGTATCACAATAATGTAGACCAATGCAGAAAGATTCCAGAGTGCACAGTATATTTCATGACCATGTGGCTAAGAACCCCATGGTACCTTCTGTTGCTTTGCAGGTTTCAATCAACCACACTTACAGACTCTTGGGGGCAGTTCCTATGGACAGTTAACTGAAGGGGAATTGTTGAAACCTGGGTTATGGATAGTTCTGCAGAGCATGCCAGCAATGCTGGGGAGCAGACAGTCACTGCATTGGAGCTCCTTTCAGGGAGGTCCTGGAAGAGAATGGAGATGGGAACCCCTCCAAGTGGGCAGACCATCAGGCCCTATGTATGTTTTGTCTACTTTGCATGAACAGGGAGGAGGGTTGTCAAGAATCTGTACATTCATGGACAAAAACAAATAAGTTAGTTGGTGATAAGAGATGAAACAAACAAGATTGGGACATCAGCCAGCCTCTCTCTCATGACAACCCATGCTTCCTTAATTTGAGGAGATAAAATATTGTTTTAGCTGTTCAAAAATGTAGATACTTTTAATAAGTGTAATAGAAATAAAAAACCTCCCTTTCCTTCTGTTCTTATGGATCGAATAGGTCAAACCCAGGATTTCCTGGAGACAATGCCTGGAGCCTGTTCAAAAAGGACCTAGGGTAAACAACAGTGTTAATTGCAAAAATACCAAGAATTGGGCCCTAAGGAGAAGTAGGACGATAGTAGTTCAAACAGCCATGATTCTACAGTGGTTTGGAAACCCACCTGAACTATTTTTTGTATTACAAAAGGAAGCTTTACAAAAAGGAAATATTAAGTGACCGGATGTAATCTGAAAGATCCAACTTTTTTTCCCTTTTACAGAGCTATCTAGTTCAAAGTCTGAGAATCATGATTATTTATGACAGGTATTTTCATATAGTTCAGATTTACTTGGGAAAAGCAGAACTGGTTCATCCTTGGAGAGTCTGAACCACACGACCACCTCAGGATCCTTGGGTATTTTCTCGTCAAATTGATTTACAAAACTAGGTATGATCTAGAGAGTAAGTTGTCCACTCTATGGGTTTAGTCTGAATTATTTCACTGCCAGATGGTACCAATTTTGTCATCTTAGAAGGCAAGAAGTCTTTAGTCGAGAGGAACCTCAAAAGGAAGTCTTTCTGATGAAAACACCTTTAAAAAAAAAAAACAGCCTACCTGCTTGAGGAAGAGGCAATTAAAGAGGATAGGACATTGCCTCCAGAAAAGTCACATGGCAGGTGCTGGCCTCTGTGCTAGAGATGTGTGATTTAGGGAAACACTTCAATTGTGCCCCAAAGAAAAAAAATAAAATTTCATGACAAGGACTTCCCTGTGCCAAGGCTTCCAGGCAACCTTGACTAGTGATGGTTCAGCCTGAGATAGAAGAGCCATCCTGTGCTATGCCCAGCCTGAATTAACACTGAGAAGGGGCTCTTTCCAATCCTGCCCTCAGTGACTGAGAATATCACTAACTCCTTAGCTCTCACATCTCAGGTTCTTCTGCCTGCACTCTTCTATCTTCTCTTTTTAGAGGTTAAGATTAAAGGAGCCTTAGGGAGGGTACTGGTGCTCAAAGCTCAAAGTCAATTTTCCCCATCTCTCCAATGTAGGAAGGGATTTGACCAGAAATTAATCAGACCTGGCAACCATTTCAGGACACTGAGAATAAGGAAGGCTCCCAAGTTGTTCTATGACTCTAAAGGAACTCTTACGAGCCATATGGAAATCATTCAGACAGCTCAGCCCTCAGTGATTCCAGTCTTAACTGACAATTCTTTTGAAGTACCAATTCTTTTGTGCCACATAGTGATGTTAAAGCATGCAATGGGCTCACTAGAACTTCCAGCATTCAGACCTAAGAGATTCTGGAGCATCAAGACCCATAGCCATGGTGGACTCTGCATGCCATATGGCAATAAACACTCTGGCAATCCATATGAACTTCTAAGAAAAAGAATCTATTACTTGGTTTCCTGACTGAGTCACTCTAGAAAGCTTCCTGACCACTGAAATGACCAGGGGAACCCTAAAAACTAGCTACTTCTCTCATATAAATATTTCAGATGAGGCAACTTCAAGGCAGAGCTCTCTTTTTTTTTTGAAGGCAGCACAAAGGAAGCTGTCCAATCATGAAGCTTAAGTGGTATGGCACCTGTTGCATTTCTACTCTTATTAGAGTAACCTCGTTTTCCATTGCTCCCTAACTTGAAACCTGTGCCTACAAGCAAGGTGAGTTGATCAACTGTCCTCTTCATTACAAGTATGATCAGTAAATAAAGAATGGAAGTTTCTAAAATGGGAGTTATATCTCACAAACTTCATCTCCTAAATCTCTTAATGATTAAGAACTTCATTTAGAGCTTCAAGTTCTTTTGACTCAAATCAGCAAGCTTGGCCATCTGAATGAACCGAGTTGCTTACCCACATCTTTAATAAAGTTCCAGGACCGGATACCTACTGCTGCTATCACATGACATTGGTAAAGAAAACCTCAGATTTGGACATGCACAGTGATCCAGAATGTGTAGATAGGATGCATCTTAGTAAGGAGTAACTTTCTAGAAAGCTGAGCTTTTATAAGATCAGCACAATACCCAGACCCTTACAAATTATCTGGTTATGCCAGATGAAGTACATACTGTAAGCACATTTTTTTACCAATGGTAGAGATGGCTCCAGCACTATGGACCATTTTAGTACCAAAGCACACCAAAAAGGTACCAGGAAATTACCAGGACTCACAGACTTTCCTTAAAACCAGCAGAGAAGCAAGGCATCTAACATTTTGAGATTCAGAAAAATCACTTCTTAGAGTTTCTAGGGTAGGCGCCAAGATGTCTGGGAATAAACAAGTTGAGATTGGCAATCTTATTCTCAACTGGACACTGCACAGATGTCCAAGTGCATGCATAGCCCTGCTGCAGGAAATATGTGAGCTCCAGGCAGTTGCTTCCTGGTAAAAGGAAGGCCAACTGCATCTCTTACTTGAGAAACATGTGATCCTTCTTTTGAGCCAACAGTGAACTTGGCAATGAGCTCTGCATACTTGGCATCAGAGAGGATCTGGGAGGGGCATTATCATTTTCTGCTGCAATTTTACCATGAAGGACCAGATAAACACTAGAGAAATGAAGAAGACTTACAGATGTTGGCCTAATATTGTTTAGAATTTCACAATTGCTTCACTTCATTTACACCAAAATGATATAGCAATCAGTTTTGCCAGTGCAGGAGTTAAAACTCTAGTAAAAACAGACAGTCAAATGGCCATACATTAGGAAATAGAATTAACAAGGAAGATCAAGGTAAGGAAGAAATGAGAAATAAACTGCTGCCAAATTTTAACCTCATTTACCTAGCATATAATTCAAATGGCAAGATATAAGACAGAATAAGACAATGAACTAGCAATGCCAAGATACAGCCTTTGAATGGAAAGCCCAATTGTCAGACTTAAGTGGTCTTCAGGATAGTTCCTTTCATGAAAGGTCTGTATACAGAATACCATGCAGAGAAGTCAGTTATTGCAATATAACACGAATCTACAATATCTCTGAGGTGTGTCTGTATGATTCCAGACCACCACAATAAAGCAACTGTCAACAAAGCAAATCACACAAACTTTTTTGCTCCCAGTGCATATGAAAGTTATGTTTACACTATATTGTAATCTATTAAGTAGTCAATAGCATTAGGTATTAAAAATAAACAATGTAATACCTTAAAATACTTCATTTCTAAACTATGCTAACAATCATCTGAGCCTTCAGTGAGTCAATCTTTTTTGCTGGTGGAGGGTCTTGCCTCAATGTTGATGGCTGCTGACTGATCAGGGTGGTGGTTGCTGAAGGTCAGGGTGGCTGTGGCAATTTCTTAAAAGAAAACAATGAAGTTTGCTGCATCAGTTGACTCTTTCACAGGTTTTCCTGTAGTATGCAATGCTGTTTGAGAGCAATTTACTCACCATGGACTTCAAAATCGGAGTCAATTCTCTCAAACCCTGCTGCGCTACTTTATCAACTAAGTTTGTGCAATATTCTAAATCTTTCATTGTCATTTCAACAATGTTCATGGAATCTTTGCCAGTAGTAGATTCCATCTCAAGAAACCACTTCCTTTTCTCATCCATAGGAAGCAACTCCTCCTCTGTCAAAGTTTTATAAGATTGCAGCAATTCAGTCACATCTTCAGGCTCCACTTCTAATTCTAGTTCTTGCTGCTTTTACCACATCTGCAGTTACTTCTTCCACTGAAGTCTTCCATGAGGGTTAATGTTAATATTTTGACCACCTCCCTTGAATCACAGATGTTCTTAATGGCATCCAGAATGGCAAATCCTTTCCAGAAGGTTTTCAATTGATTTTGCCCAGATCCATCCTAGGAACCACTATCTATAGCAGCTATAGCCTTACAAAATGTATTCCTTAAATAAGGCTTGAAAGCTGAAATGACTCCTTGGTTGTGTTAGCAGGCATGAAAACAATATCATTGTACATCTCTATCAGAGCTCTTGGGTGACCACGTGCATTGTCAGTGAGTAGTAATATTTAAAAGGAACTTTTTCTGAGCAGTAGGTCTCAACAGTGGGCTTAATATATTCAGTAAACCATGTTGTAAACAATCGTGAGGTCGTCCAGGCTTTTTTGTTCCATTTATAGAGCACAGGCATAGTAGATTTAGCATAATTCTTAAGGGCCCTATGATTTTCAGAATGGTAAATAAGCATTGGCTTCCACTTAAAGTAACCAGCTGCATTAGCCACTAACTATAGAGTCAACCTGTTCTTTGAAGCCAGGCATTGACTTCTCTGTAACTAGGAAAGTCCTAGATGGCATCTTCTTCCAATATTCTTCCTCACCTTTCCTAGCCTTCATGGAGTTGATGAGCATTATTGTCTTGCTCTGGATTAGGTTTCGGTTTAAGGGAATGCTGTGGCTGATTTGAGCTTCTATCCAGACCACTCAAACTTTCTCTATATCAGCAATAAGGTTGTTTCACTTTCTTACCATTTGTATCTTCACTGGAATAGCACTTTTAATTTCCTTCTAGAACTTTTCCTTTGCATTCACAACTTGTTTGGTGCAAGAGGCCTAGTTTTCAGCCTATCTCAGTTTTCAACATGCCTTCCTCACTAAATGTAATCATTTCTAGTTTTTATTTAAAGTGAATCATATGACTCTCTTTCACTTCAACACTTAGGCCAATTAATAACCCTACAATGGCCTCTAATTTCAATATTGTTGTGTATCAGGGAATAGGGAGGCCCAAGGAGAGGCAGAGAGATGGGGGAATGGCTGATTGGTGGAGCAGTCAGAACACACACATTTATCAATTACGTTTGCTCTCTTACATGGGCATGGTTTATTGTTGTAATTGTTTTGGGGCACTGCAAAGATTATTGATCACAGATCACCATAATAGATATAATAATGGAAAAGTTTGAAATATCAAGAGAATTACCAAAATGTTACACAGAAGCAAAGTGAATAAACCATTGGAAAAATGGCACGGATAGACTTGTTCAATATAGGAATGCCACAAAACTTCAATTTGTTTAAAAAAAAACAAAAAACACAGTTATCTGTGAAGTCCAATAAAGTGAAGTGCAATAAAATGAGGTAGGCCTGTAATTGACTGTTAGCTATTTGGACTTTAAAAGGCAGGCCCAGCTCTAGGTATTTTGTAGAAGTTCAATTCTCCACTGGAATCTCTTATAATTTTAGCATATGAATAAGACATTTCAAATCACTTTCTACTGGCTTAGGAAAACATGAGAAACATTCTGGCCAATATGGTCACATGGAAAGGGCTTTGGAGCCATGTGCATGTCTTTGGAGGGTAGGAACAATGTCTCATGTAATAGTCTACTCTGTTGACCAAATGACACAGCCAACTACAGTGCTTTGAGGATGCCCAGAGAGTCTAAAGCCCCAGAAGGCATACTGCACACTTTTAAGGATCAGGGCATGCCCTTCCTATTCTTCTACACTCACAGCCTTCAGTCAGCTCACTCCCACCATTAAGGCTGAGGCACTGATGAGAGTTTAATTGAGATCCATCTGCCACTAAGTCATTCCTTAAGGGAATGCCTCATCCAAGTATATGCACTCTCCTTAGAAGCAACCATCATCAACTGGTTTGCATTGGGCACAAAGGCTCAGTCCTTCAATAAAACCTGGAAACACTTGAAGGGTACTGTCATCTCACATTCCCAATAGGATTGGCTGAGGGTGTTTCTTCTTGTGCCCAACCCTGCTCTTTTCACCCTCCATCCTCCCAAGAGATGATGTTCTCAGAAAACTCCCCAATTTACTTCTTGCTCACAATTCTCCTTCCCAAAGTCCATTCTCAGGCACCTGACTGGGAAAACCTGTCACTGGAATTCCTGACTCCATCCTGAAGGGAGAAAGGCCAAGACGTTTGGGAGGTAGAGCCTGCATTCATTAACATGGCCAGTATCATCTACATACCACAGACACTCCACATAGGCAGCCCCAGGGCAGTCCCAGAAGGACACCAACAGGACATAGTGCAGCCACTACACTGAGGCTGGTGAGCAATCAACATCCTCAGGAATCCACAGAGGCCTCCCAGTAGCCCTGGACTATTATCCAAAATGTGCTTTTCCAAATTTTTGGAGGTGTTTTGTCAAGAAACTGGACACCAACAACCAGGGGAGAGGCGCTGTAGGAATAACTCCCCACACATGGAGGAGAGTCTGGCAATGCAGCCCAAGAGCATCATGTGTGTCCTTCAGGGCTTCCCCAATGATTCCCCAAGGACCTGTAACCACTTACAGGGGAATGTCCATGGGAAAGAGGGAATAATTAGATATGAGTTTTGAGCTGATGCTGAGCCCCAAGACTTTGAACCATATGTAGGAGAATAGGCTTGTAGAATTAGGATATAGATTAAGCCTTGGCCCACAGTTGAAAAATTTTATTAATGATGGGTTTCTTCCACTTACTATTTTCCTAGCCTCTGAGATACAGGCAATTTTGGGAGGGAGTATCCAATGGAAAGTCCTGTAATTACCCTCCACCCTGACTAAACAGTAAATAGCAATATTATATCCCCAGGAACTGCAGGCATTGATACTAACAAGGATGGGAATGCTGAGGTGATGATGGCTCCTATTGTCTATTTTTCACCAGACAGATAGAGTTAGATGAGTTTTGTGTTAATCCACTCTAATTCTCCCCAACCCATTAGGGATCCTACAGGTAGTTCTATTTCAGATGTGTTATTACAGCAGCAAATCAACTTAGCCCTAGTGTTGGATTTGTCACAACTGGGTTAGCAAATACTTTCTCTTGGAAATCAAGCAGTAAAAGCAATAAGAAGCCATTTGCCTTCTCTGGGATTGGACAACATAACACCCTCAATGTTGAAATACATGATTATGTCAACCTTCCTGTTCTATCACAGTGTAGACCTCAAGGATCTTCATCTTGATACCTCACAGACCAATACTAGTCCACTATATTGATGGCATCATTTTACTTAAGGAGAAAGCATTCCTGAGTCCTTAGAAATACATGTATCAAAAGATGGGAGATACCTACCACCCCCATAAACAAGTTCAGTCCTGCCACATCAGTGCCCTGGCATATTAGAATTTCCCTCTAATGTAAGGGAAAATTTGCTGCACTTGTACCAGGAAGAAGATGAACTTCTGGAGGCAACACATACCACATATGGGTGCTGTTCTGACCCACTTCCCAGATAATCCATAAGCTGCCAAGTTTAATAGAACCTAGAGCAAGAATGGGCTCTATGGAAGATAAAGCTGCCCTGTCACTTGGGTTCATCCACCTGGGTTGAACACAGTTCATATAGCTGATGGATGTACTCTTGTGCTGTGATGTCTCATGGACACCTTCTAAAAATATCACCCAGGAGCAGCACATGGCTGAATGCAGCCCAATACCCCCTGGATTTTCTTTCTTGATGGTAGGTATCTTCCATCTTTTTGTACTTGTACTCTACAGAATTTTAACTTGCCTAGACCCACAGTAGCACGAGAAAATTCTTACAAAAATTTCATAATATTTACATATATTTCCCATCAGTCCGTTTCCCTAGAGAACCCTGACTAATACACCATGTGACCATAAGATTTTATGGATCAGACAGCACCCAATTCGTGATTGAATTCAGTTTTATAGCTCTGCTCTCTGAGGAAGGAAGAGAAATTTGAACAGAAACAAAAACCTACTCTTGAATTTAGGATTCTACTTCCATGGGGATAATACAACTCAAAATCTCCTTGAGAAAAACTCTCCAGGCTGAAATGACCTGCGCCTTCTCAGGGTGTAGTTTGGACAGAGCCCCCCAGGCTCACAGAGGATTCATCTTTGAGGAGTAAGTCAACTCACTAAGCTATTTGGTTCATTCTCAACAACTTTACTGCCAGAAAAGGTAAGTGATGGGGGGATGGGTGGGGAGGGGTGCACCTGGGGCATGCTTCTATGGCATATGAATATGTTCAAGTGGTCATGGGGCATTGTCTTGGTGAGTGGAAACCTACAAAACAACAAAGAATATTGAATTCTCATCTTGGGAAGTCCTGCTACATTCTCTAATAGAGTGACAAGAATCCCCCCGAGTACATGGGCAGTGCCTAGCAAAAGAGAACAGACCATTATGCCAGGCCCTTGATATTGATGGCTGTACTTATGAACCTTTTCTTGTGAAATTGAAACTTAGCGTAGTATTATATATTGCCTAAGAGTTACCTCTTGAAAGCCTCCTTGTTGCTCAACTTAGCATACAAATGTACTGCCTTCCCCTCAGTGTGGGACATAACTCCTGGGGATGAGCCTCCTTGGCACTGAGGGATTATTACCAAGTGCCAAATAGAAATGAATCTGGAAAAAGACCTTGCCAAAAGGGGAAAATATTAAATACTTATGTGTTTTTATGGCTAAGAGATTTCAAGGTAAGTCAGTAGATCATTCCAGAGGTTATGCTTATGCATGTCTCAACAAGATCTCATTGACTGCCACAGTAAACAGTGTCTCAAACATTGGGGCTCCTGAGGGCTCTAGACACATCTAGACACTATAGACAGGGCAGACAATCTCAGGCATCCAACACCCAGTCAATGGACCTTGCTTTGGAATATATGCTCCCCAATGTATCAGAGTTAGACTTATTTATAATTTCCCTATAAATAATAGGGAATAATATTATAAAATTATAAATAATAATATTTATAATTTTATTACTATAAATAATATTTATAATTTCCCTATACTTATTTATAATTTCCCCTTTTACTTGAACCTATAATTAGCACTATACTTGTTAAATATATAACCCAGAGACTTAAATCTTCAGTCTATTCATATGCTGGTTGAACCCTGAGTCTCAGCAGAGTTGCCACACCTACTCTCCAGTTCATCAGACTCATTCAGGACAACTAACAAAAGGATGATGATGGACAACACCCATCCCAGGAAGCAGAGAATGTCTGCA
>JAQZBX010019364.1:0-25031 GCA_029593785.1 Cabassous unicinctus
CCTCTGTTCTTTGCCTTGCCTTTTTACATTTAATTCCCCACCCACCAGGGGGTGGGGCTCAACGCCCTACTGACTGACATGGCCCAGTCAACGCCCTAATCATAATTCAATCATGCACAGATTAACAGATCAGATTACAGGCATGATCCAATTATATTTTTGGAATTCATAATTACATCAAATTCCCCAACGGTTACAGTCTGCTTTACAAATAATTATGAGTTAGGGATCCTGTGAAAATATAGATATCAAATAGGATAGGCATTTTGAATAATGAAAAATAATTTGAATTATTTTAGAATAATGTTGAAAATTTAAAAATAGTTTTATTTGAAATCACCTTCCATACTTAGTCTTGTTGACTATGCAATTGCATTTCAGGATGTTTTTTCTAGAGTTACGTTCAAAATGAAGCGACAAAGCTAGAAGTTCTGCAAAAAGACAGGTTATCAATGTGGAAGCCAAGTCAAAGGAAGGAATTCCTTGTTTATGACTAGGGATATCTTTGTATTTAGTGAACAACTTTTACCAGAACTTCCATGATGCAGTGCTCAGAGGGCCAGGTAAACCTGGAGAGGAGTAGCTTTGTGGATTTCTGGTATCTCCAACTAGCCCAAATTAGTAAGATCTGGATGAAGAACTACTTGTACTAATGCAACAGTGTGGATAGAGCCAGTGTGAGATTCAGAAGAGAACTCTTTAGACCATTAACATTTAATTCACATGGCTTCCTTATGACTTCTCTCAGAGGAGGATGCTGTGACATGTATGGCACCTGCAGAGGTCTTATCAAGGATGAAGTATGTCGGTGATATCTTTGCCCATTTCAAATGCAAATTTGCATAGAATTAAAAGCACAGTAACTTAGAAAAGAAAAGTAATTCATTTTTACTATTGAAATTGTTTGCAAGGATATCTAAAAAAGCAGACTCATCATTTTGACACCCAAAACAGACATCATTATTATGTGACACATTTTAAAAGACAATGTTAATAGAGAGAGAATGACCAAGAATTTGGTGTATTCAAAGGATCCTGGTGTGAGGAATATGGCAGTTCTGGTATGAGACCCTGATTTTGGAACCAATATACATACAGCTGAGCTGTGATTATTCACTTTAACTGCACAATTCTCCAAATTGTATCTCAAGAAGGGCACAGAGCTGTGAAATCCAATCAGGCATTATTTTCTTTAGTTCTGAATCACTGTAGGTAGTATGTACAGCAGTCCACATTCTGCCACTGAAACCTAGAACTACAGAACCAAAAGCCAACTTGAACTTTGTTAAACTTTTCCCAGGGAGGCTGAGTGGGGAATAAATACATTTACCATAGTGGTTACCCTCACTCACTGTGTACTAGAATCACTTGGGTCTTTTAAACATGGCATATTCCTGGGACAAAGAACCAAGGAAGGGGTCAGATATATGGCTCTGGGAACCAGTAGCATCAACAGAATGTGAGCTCTGGCAGAAATCCAGATTCTCCAGGCAGACAAATACTTCCTAAACAGAATACACATATTAAGAAGACTCTTATGTAATTTTATGCATTTTCAAATTTAGAAACTATGAACTAAGCTTTTGCTGCCTTATGTGAGCCAGATGTGGAACTTTAAAATTTCTTTAGAAACATTAAAAAAAAAAGAAATGTGAAAATAATTTTAAAAACATTTTATTTTACTCTATATGTCAAAAAATTACCATTTCTGTATCTTACATTACTTAAACTTTTAAAATGCTCAATAGCCACAAGTGACTACATATTGGACAGCACAGTTCTAGGGCATTACCTAAATAGTACATTCACATTGCTCTGTTCAGGTGGATCTAATTTATACTCATATGTGAGAACAACTGTTGCTTGGGGAGTATGAAATTTAAGATGTCAAAATTGAGGTCCTGCCCATATACAATAGAGATCCTTTTGAACATTTCTTTTTTTAAGGGACCTGTATAGATTGGAGACTGACTATACAGATTCATTACCTTGGATCTTCAGCATTCTTGGGCTCATCTGTAGAATATTTCTCAGATGGGGTTACAGTTCTTTTATTTTGGAAACCATCTTCCTCTGTTACAACTAGGGTCTATTCTTCTGAAACACCACAGAACAGAAGGAGCATAATAAGCCCTCCTCATCAGGCTCCTTCTTTAGGGACTTGATTCAGTATAGGCAGCAGACATTTTCACTTTTTAGGGGCATGGGATTTTCAAGATAAAATAAGACAGATTTCTTTAAGGTGTTCAGCCATGGCCACTATCTGGAGGTAAAATATGCATAATAATGGAATTTCCAAGAGGCAAATGACAATATACCTTGGGCATCTTTGACCTTACATGCCTAGAGAAATTGTATGAGTGACTTACATTGGACAGAGCTTCTCTAGTAGATGACAAATTGCATGCCACCCTTGACTCCTTAAACTTCTTACTCTTGCTCTGGGTTAATCTCCAAGCCTGGTGGGAACTGCTCAGGGAGAGGGGGAGCTGGAGGGCCTGATGTGTCTGGACCCTTCACTTTCCTCAGCTCAAAAGTCAATGATGAATAAGAGGATACTTCGAAAAATTGTATGACAACAAGATGGATAACTTAGAGGAAATGGAAAAAATCCTAGAAACACACAAGCAGCCAACATTGATGAAAGAAGGTATTGATGAACTCAACAGACCAATCACAAGTAACAAGATTGAATTAGTCATCAATAACCTCTCATTTAAGAAGGTCCCAGGACCAAATTGTTTCA
The DNA here is from genome assembly GCA_029593785.1 of Cabassous unicinctus. Classification (NCBI taxonomy): domain Eukaryota; kingdom Metazoa; phylum Chordata; class Mammalia; order Cingulata; family Chlamyphoridae; genus Cabassous; species Cabassous unicinctus. The sequence goes on from JAQZBX010019364.1 coordinate 2,747, forward strand.
CAGGGGAATTTTATGAAACATTCTGGAAAGAACTAACTCCAATCCTGCTTAAACTCTTCCAAAAAATAGAAGTGGAGGGAACATTGCCTAACTCATTCTATATTGCCAGCATCACCCTAATACCAAAGCCATACAAAGATACCACAAGTAAGGAAAACTATAGACCACCCACTGTAATGAATCTAGATGCTAAAATACTGAAAAAACACTTGTTAATTGTATTCAACAGCACATCAAATGGATTATATACATGTCTTACTGGGTTCCATCCCTGGTATGCAAGGAGGGTTCACCATAAGAAAATTAATCAATGCAATCCACCTCATAAACAAACCAAAAGAAAAAAAATCCCATTATCACCTCTAAAGATGGAGGAAAAAAGCATTTGACAAATAAGCACCTTTTCCTGATAAAAATATTTCAAAAGATAGTAATAGAAAGAAACTTCCCAAACATAATAAAGGATATATATATAAAACCCACAGCTAACATCATATTCAGTGGTGAAATCCTAAAAGTTTTCCCTCTAATATCTGGAACAAGTAAAGGATGAACACTGTCACTGCTCTTATTTAACATTTTGTTAAAAGTTCTTATTTGAGCACTGAGGCAAGAAAACGATATAAAAGTCATTCAAACTGGAAAGGAAGAAGTAAAAATTTCACTATTTGCATATGACATGATCCTATACAGGAAAGCCCTGAGAAATCTACAACAAATCTTCTAGAGCTTATGAATGATTTCTGTAAAGTGGCAAGTTATAAAATTAATGTGCAAATATCAGTAGCATTTCTTTACACAAATAATGAGCAATCTGAGGAGTAAATCAAGAAAAAATTTCCAATTGCTATAGCAGCTAAGAATCAAATATTTAGCAATAAATTTATCTAAAAAATGTAATGGACTTGTATGCAGACAACTACATAACACTGTTAAAGGAATCAAAGAAGATCTAAGTAAATGGTAAAATATTCTCTGCTCATGGAAAGGAACACTAAACATCATTAAGATGTCTATCCTACCCAAACTGATTTACAGATGTAACATAATGTCAATAAAAATTACCACAGCATTTTTTAATGAATTGGAAAAGCTAACTATGAAATGTATTTGGAAGGACAAGGGGCCCTGAGTAGCCAAAGATATATTGAAAAAGAAAAATGAAATTGGAGTAATCACACTACCTGACTTTAACACATACTACAATATGGGAAAACGGCCTAAAGTTGCACTGTTTCCCTGAAGTCAACAAAGCATCCTTGATGCTGATTAGAAACATTCCGGTTTTGTTCAGCATGTTATGGGAGGATAGAACAGCAACAACTAAAGAACTTACTATGTTGCAAAGAGATAAGCAGACATTCCCTGTGTCACATGTCTCCTTTTGCAGACTCCTAATAAATACGGTGGTGAGACCAGAATTGGGGCTCTCAGTCCTTGAGACGGTTAGTCCCCTGGTGCCTTTCTTTTCTCTATATGTGTGTTTGTTTTCTTGTAGCTCTGTGGTGCCTTCCTTTCTGACCTGTTCTTTGTTGAGCTGATCTCAACAACAGTTGGCTCCGGAACAGGGATGTATTGGAAGAAGGAAAAAATTGGTATAACATCGCAGAGTCCCTGAGAGAATGAAGAGGTCTCTGGAGTCCCGGGAAGGTAGGGACAACTCTCAGGTATTTCAGGGTTACGATGGGAAACAGAGACAGCAAGGCAAAGTACCATCGCTATATTTGTCTCCTACAGCAGCTTCTTAAAGCTGGAGGTACTAAAGCTAATGAAGTTCATCTTTTAGACAAGTTACAAATAATTGAAAAATACTGCACTTAGTTCACTGCATTAGGTAGTTTAGAATTAGGAGATTAGGAAACAGTAGGAAGAGAATTATAGAAATTACAATTTCAAGGGGTACAGATCCCGATTACTATTTGGCCTGCTTGGTCTATTGTTAAATCAGTACTGGAACTCTTATGAACAGAAGATGAAGAGAAAGGAGATGAAGAGAAAGAGAAATTTGTAGATAGTCCCCCTCAGAATTTTCTTAGACATTTTTCCTGAAAGCATTCTCCCTTCTGCTCCTCCTGATGATGGATATGATTTGCCTACATCGACAACCCCCCTCCAAATCCCGTTGGTGTTCAGCATAAATTATCCTCCTTTCAACAAGGCATTTTATGAGCTAGAAGAGAAGGAGACCTTAAGGCTTTACAATTAGCCTTCCCGGTTATGATTCAGGTGGCACCAGGAGTATATGCAAACATTCCTGATGGAGTTTATGTTTACTCAAGACTCCTTTTCACTTAAAACTATAAAGGAATCGAAGCAAGCAGTGCAACATCCCACACAGGCATAAGTGCTGAATAAGCCCATTGTCAGTATAATTATGCTTATAAAACAACATTCTGCCAAAGATTTAACTAAGATAAGGAAAACATTCCAGCAGCAGCTCTGCAAACCTTGTACTGCCTACACAATAAGGATGTGGGTTCATGGGGGCTAATAAAAGTAAACCACTGGAAGAGTAGGAAAACTTGGCAATACAGTTTCCAGAAAAATTCTCAAAAGCAGTAAATTCAAAGATGTATGCTTCTATTGATGTGTTGTAAATTGTTTTGTGTTTGTCTGTTCAGTGTCAGTGTATATTTTGATACTTCTGGTTGGTAATATTAAATTGATAAATGGAAATTATTAAAAGAGCTCTATTCAAATGACCAAAAAATTAAATAAACTCATATTAATCAATAAATATGGATAATAAAAATAGTTATAACCAAATTGAATCATTGTATTGACAAGTTTGTTTAGTGCTGAAGGTAATTGTATGTTGTAAGAAGTTTGCTTGGAAACAGTTTCCAAAGTCATTTTGGTAACTTAAGTATAGAAGCTGTATAGAATGTGTTTTTATTATTAAAGAAAAAGAAAGTAGTTTTGTCCTAAGATAAAATGACTGGTTATTTAAAAAGAGTAAAATGTGGGACAAAACCTGAATGAATATAGAAAGTGCAGAAGGTGCATGGAAAAGGAATTTTGTGGTCAAAGTTAAGCAAGATCTAATGGGTTTATCTATAAAGATTAAAAGTTTTAATGTCAAACAGTATAATAATACACAGTTAAAGTTTTATTCTTTCTCAAAGTTTCTCAAGTCATTAGTCTGTTTTAATAAAAGTTTACAAAGTGTTTTTCTCCTGAATAATCAGTATGCAAAAAAGAAAGTCTGTTTTATGAAAGTAGTTTCTTTCACAAACGATAAGTTTAATGTTATCATTTCCTTTGAGAAACAAGTTTCATCACTTTTAAAAGAACAAAATGTTCAAACCTGCTTTCTCAAAGTCAAATCCTGAAAAGTAGCTTTTTATTTCAAACTGTTACAAATGATTTGGTCTTCTACCTAGAAAAAAATAAAATACCAAAATAGTTAAGTTCATTTGATATATTAGAAGTTGAATAAGTATTTGAATCTCTTGTACAATAAAAAGGAATTTTCTAACCTTATGATAATTAAAGTTGTTTGAGTAAAAAGTTCATATGAATACTTAAAAAGTGTATAAAATTCCATATAATTTAATGATGTTTCAGTATAATATTAGATAAAAATATAATGTTATTAATCATAATTTTAATTATTTAAAAAAATAATATTAATGTGTCACAGAAACTACCTCTCTGCCTAAAAACCAAAAGACAGATGCTGTAATTCAAATTCATCTAATTTTCCTCACCTCTGCTAAAGAAAACAGCTCTATAGCTGCAAAAAAAAAAAAAAAAAAAAAGCAGCCATTAAGAGCTGCCAGGAGTAGTGCATAACAGAAAGAATTAATCTCCAGTTATGTCACTATCACTTTGTTTTGAAACTTACTAAAGCTTTCTTTAGTATCCCCTTAAACAAGACAAACCAGCCCACATTCCCCTTCCTGTAAAAAAGCCAATAATAAACTAAGTTTGTATTCAACACTGTGAGTTACAGCCCCAGTTCCAATTATAATGTTAATAACAGAACCAATGCAGACATTAAGATTACAAGTTAGTGTGCTGCCCTATAGCCCAAATAGAAAATAATAATTTATTATTGCTTATTCCTTAAGATATACAAAATAGAGAGAATAAAGTCATTTTGATAATGCTGCTAGCCTATATAACCTCACTGGTTAAGTCTTATATGGCGGAGGCAAGACAGTATCAGTTTAGGAGGGCCTCACTGACTGTCTCTCTGAGGATGGCTGATTGGGGACAGAGTCCGGCACAGAGGTCTGTGCTGGGGGCACAGGGAGCAAGAATCTTGGGGACATGGAGGTGGATGGCACAGATTGCTCACAAGAGACTCATGCTGCTGGCTTCTCTCTTCTTTGCTGTGCTTCTTCTTCAGTGATTTCCCATTCTATATCAATATTGACATTGCCTTCCAATGCTATCTCTTTTCCTTCATTCATGTTTTTACCTTCTACTTTCTGTTGTGATTCTTACATACCACATTTTTTTAATTAGCCCACAACTTCAAAGGTGTCAATTTCTATTTGATCTATTCCATTTTCTTCAATATTTATTACTATTAACTTTTTCCTTTCAGCCCTTTCTTTATTTTTTCCCTCTCACCTCATCATTCAAGCCTTCTAAATCATTATATATATTTTCCTCTATTTGGTTTCCCAGTCCATTTTAGGTACTCCACTTTTTTTCCTATTATTCTACACTGACTACATGAGTTAAATATTCATTTTTCTAAGTCTTATATGGCCCCTCGTCTAAGTTTTTTCAATATTACTATTATCATTCTTCCTTTCTCACATCTTTTGATTCCTCTGTCCCTAATCTTTTGCCTTAAGGGAACATAGTAAAAAGCAAGGAAATAAAATAAGAAGAAAAAGTTTCAAATAGAAAAAATTAACATACACACAGAACCACCAGCTAAATAAAACTCTACAGCAGAGAGAGAAGCTAATCAACTGAATAAACCCATCAAAGATAAAATGAAAACAACAACAAAAAAATCATAAACCACACTGAGAAACAGGAAGACATGGACCAGTCCAGTGAACAAACTAAAAGCCAAGAAAGATGCAGAACATCGAACAACTAATGAAAGCTTTCCAAATAAATATCGGGGACCAACTTAATGAAGTGAAAGAAGAGATTAAGGATATTAAGAAGACACTGTGAGAACATACTGAAGAAATTGTAAGCATGCATAAAATGATAACGGATATGATGGTGATCAGTGGCATAATGCAAGAAATCAAAAAGATGCTTGATTGACATAACATCAGATTTGAACAGGCAGAAGAAAGAATTAGTGATGTGGAAGACAGTATATCTGAAATCAAACTGATAGTAGAACAGATAGATAAAAAGATAGAAAAAATCCAGGAGGGATTTAACTGACAGCACAAATCCCACAAACATGCATACTATAGGCATCTCAGAAGGAGAAGAGAAGGGAAAGGGAACAGAAGGAGTGTTGAAGGATATAATGGCTGAAAAATTTCCAACTTTATTGAGAGAGATGGATGTACAAGTCCAGGAAGCACAGTGCACCCCAAACAATATAAATCCCAACAGGCCAAATCCATGACATATACATGTCAAAATGTCCAATGCTCAAGACAAAGAGGAAATACTCAAGGCAGCAAGAGAAAAGGAAACCATCATATACAAGGGAAGCACAATAAGATTAAGTGCTGATTTCTCATCTGAAACCATGGAGGCAAGAAGACAGTGGTATGGCACAAAGTACTAAGAGAAAAAAACTTCCAGCCATAAATTCTCTATCCAGCAAACTTGGCATTCAAAAATGATGGAGAGTTCAAAATGCTCACAGATAAACAGAAATTAAGAGAGTATGCCCATATGAAACCTGCATTTCAAGAAATACTAAAGGAAGTTCTACAAGTTGAAAGGAAACAACAAGGGAGACAAAGTTGGAGGAGAGTTTAAAAACAACTAAAGATATAAAAACAGAAAGAAAAATAATATATGACATACAATAACCCAAAGAAAATATGGTTGAAGTAAGAAATTCATTGTGAGTAATAAGACTGAATGGTAATGGATTAAATTCACCACTCAAGAGACACCAATTGGCAGAATGAATGAAGAAATATGATCCATCTATATGTTGCCTATAAGAAATCCACATTTGACCCAGGGATTCAAGGATGCTGAAAGTGAATGGCTGGAAGACAATTTTACAAAAAAACAATAGTCAAAAAAGGGCAAGAGTAGCTATTCTAATATCAGACAAAATAGACTTTAAAGGCAAAACTAAGAAAGAGACAAAGATGGACACTATATATTAGTAAAAGGGGTAATCTCTCAAGAAGACAGAACAATCATAAACATTTATACACCTAATTGGGATGTCTGAAAACACATGAGGCAAACCCCGGAAAAATTAAGTGGAGAAATAAATGCCTTTAAAATTGTTGTGTGGGACTTTAAAACACCATTATCACCATTAGACAGAACACCTAGACAGAGAATCAATAAAGAAACAAAGACTCTGAACAATACATTAGAGGACCTGGACCTGTTCTGTATATGTCTATGGACCTAATAGACATATACAGAACAATACACCCAAATACAGCAGGATTTAATTTCTTCTCAAGTGCCCATTGATCATACTCCAAGACAGACCAAAGGCTAGGCGACAGAACAACTCTCAGTGAATTCAGAAAGATTGAGATTATACAAAGAAATTTCTCTGACCACAGTGGAATGACATTGGAAATCACTAAGGGCCAGACAAACATATTAAGCACAAAGATATGGAAATCAAACAACACACTCTTAGACAACCAGTGAGTCAAGGAAGTAATCTCACAAAAAATCAGTAACTATCTTGAAACTAATGAAAATGACAACACAACATATCACAACCTATGGGATGCAGCCAAAGATACCCTGAGTGGGAAGTAAAAGAAGAAAGAGATAAAACTGAAGACTGAACTGCACACTTGAAGGAATTGTAAAAACAACAACAAACTAAACCATAAGGAAGTACAAAGAAGGAAATAACAAAGATTAGGGCAGAAGTAAATGAAATAGAAAATACGAAAGCACTAGAAAAAAGAAGCAAAACCAAAAGCTGGTTCTTTGAGAAGATCAATAAAATTGAGAAATTCTTAGCCAGATTAACAAATAAAAAGAGAGAACAGATGCAAATAAACAAAATAAGGAATGAGCAAGGGGATATTACTACTGACCCCACAGAAATAAAGAGTATCATAAGAAGATACTTTGTTAAATTCTATGCCAACAAGAATGATAATTAGCAGAAATGGACAAATTTCTAGAAAGTCACAAACAGGCTAAATTGATGAAAGAAGAAATTGATGAAATTAATAGACTCAGTCATCAAAAACCTCCCAACTAAGAAGAGGCGAGGACCAGATGGCTTCACAGCTGAATTCTACCAAACAGTCCAGAAAGAGCTAACACCAATCCTACTTAAGCTCTTCCAAAAGACAGAAGTAGAAGGAATATTGCCTAACTCATTCTATGATGCCAACATTACCCTAATAACAAAACCAAAGAACGATAACACAAGAAAGGAAAATTACAGACAAATTTCATTAATGATCATAGATGTTAAAATCCTCAACAAAATACTTGCTAATCGCATTCAACAACATATCAAAAGGATTATACACCATGACCAAGTAGGTTTCATCCTGGGTATGCAAGGATGGTTCAATATAAGAAAATCAATCAATGTAATACACCACATAAACAGATTAAAAGAAAAAAAATCACATGATCATCTCTATAGATGGAGAAAGAGCATTTGACAAAATCAGCACTCTTTCCTGATAAAAACATTTTAAAAGTTAGGAATGGAAGGAAACTTTCTGAATATGATAAAGGGTATATATGAAAAACCCAAAGCTAACATCATCTTCAATGGTGAAATCCTAAAACCTTTCCCTCTGAGTTCAGAAACAAGACAAGTATGCACACTATCACCACTCCTATTTATCATTGTCTTAGAAGTACTTGCTCAAGCACTGAGGTAAGAAAAAGATATAAAAGGCATCCAAATTGGAAAGAGCAAGTAAAAATTTCATTATTTGCAGATGACATGATCCTATACATAGAAGGCCCTGAGAAATCTACAACAAAGTTTCTAGAACTCAGAAAGGAGTTCAGTAATGTCACAGGCATTAAGATCATTGCTCAAAAATCAGTAGCATTTCTGTACACCAATAACGAGTAATCTGAGGAGGAAATCAAGAAAAAAATACCATTTACAATAGTAACAAAAATCGAATACCTAAGAATAAATTTAAATAAAGATGTAAAGGACTTATATACAAAAAACTACACAACACTGTTAAAGAAATCAAAGAAGTCTTAAATAAATGGAAGAATATTCCCTTTTCATGGATAGGAAACCTAAACATCATCAAGATGTCTATCCTACCCAAACTAATATAGAGATTTAATGCAATCCCAATAAAAATCAACACTGTTTTTTTAAGGAACTGGAAAAATTAACTACAAAATTTATTTGGAAAGGTAAGAGGCCCCGAATTGCCAAAGAAATATTGAAAAAGAAAAATGAAGTGGGAGGTATCACCTTATCTGACTTTAAAACATACTACAAAGCTACAGTGCTCAAAAATGCATAGTATTGGCACAAGGATAGACATACTGACCAATGGAACCAAATTGAGGGTTCTGATACAGATCCTCATATATACAGTCATCTGATATTCAACAAGGCCACCAATCCCACTCAGTTGGGAGAGAATGGCCTCTTTAACAAGTTGTGCTTGGAGAACTGGATATCCATATCCAAAAGAATGAGAGAGGAATACCATCACAAAACTTATAGAAAAATCAACACAAAATGGATCAAAGATCTGAAAATAAGGACCAAACCCATAAAGACCTTGGAATATAATGTAAGAAAGCATCTACAGGACCTTGTAATAGGAAATGGTTTCATGAACTTCACAGCCAAAGCACGAGTGGCAAAAGAAAAAATAGATAAATGGGATTTCCTCAAAATTAAAGACTTCTGAACCTCTAAGGATATTATTAAGAAAATAAAAATGCAGCCTAACCAAGGGGAGAAAATATTTTGCAACCATATATTTGATAGGAGACTAATATCCTGCACATATAAAGAAATCCTATACCTCAAAAATAAAAAGCCAAACAATGCATCTAAAAAATGGGCAAGTGACCTGAAAAGACTTTTCTCCAAGAAAGAAACACAAATGGCCAAAAAGCACATGAAAAAAAATGCTTGACATCACTAGATATTAGGGAAATGCAAATCAAAACTACAATGAGATACCATATTACACCCATCAGAATTGCAGCTATTAAAAAAAACAGCAGACTATAAGTGTTGGAGAGGATGTGGAAGAATAGGAACACTCATCCACTGCTGGTGGGGTTGTGGAATGGTCCAGCCACTGTGGAGGACAGTTTGGTGGCTTCTCAGAAAACTAACAATAGATCTTCTGTATGATCCAGTGATTCCACTGCTGGGTATTTCAATACCCAGAAATATAGAAAGCAAAGACACAAACAGATATATGCACAGCAATGTTCATAGTGGCAGTGTTCACAATTGACAAAAGTTGGAATCTGCCCTGGTGCCCAACAACAGATGAATGGATAAACAAAATGTGGTACATACATACAATGTTCTATTACTCAGCTTTAAGAAGGAATAAAGTGCTAACACATAGAATAACATGGATGAAACTTGAAGACCTTATGTTGAGTGAAGCAAGCCAGGCATTGAAGGATGAACAGTATATGAACTCACTGCTTTGAATTGCAGAAAGTGAGCAGTCTCTGAGAACAATTGTCTGAAAGATAGGTTAACAAGGGAGTGAAAGAGAAGAGAAGGTTGTGAGCCATCACCCATATGGACATAATCTATGGTAACATGATAGAGTATAGTTGCTTATTGAAGGGTAGGACAGGTGGGTTGTGATATTACTGGGTTTGGTGGTCTTGGGTTCACACGTGGGTAGATTAGGAAGTGTGAGTTAGAATACCCAGGATACTGGGGGGAAAGTTGGGAGAGGGACTAGGTGAACATCGGATTTGTGGGTATGAAGTTGAAAGTGCAGGAGTGGGAATGCTCTTATGACAATATGACAAGGTAGTGTCACTGGGTTTGGGTGTAAGTTGGGGGGGCATTCAAGAGGGGTGCATCTGGAGTAGGATTCTAGGGAGTGTGTGTGTTCATCATGTCATAATGTGTTTTGTCAGGATGTGGAGACCCACACAGTGACTGGGAAGGAGATGGACCCCAATCTTTGGGAGGACCTATTCAACCAGATAAAGACATGTGGGTGTCTCTTAAGAGCAAGGGTGAATCCTGACAGGGGAGGATAATCAGCGTGTCAAGACATCTTTTACATGTAACTATGAATCTTGTCATCCAATGAGTCAAGACATGGGGGTGTCATGTGCCCCAGGAGGATGGGAGGAAGGAACAGAAAAGATCAAAAGGGATATTTAGTGATCAGGGGAAGTGTTTTTCTTTACCTTACAGTAATGGACACAGAACATGGCAAATATCATCAAGAATTATTAAACTGAACCATCTAAATTGTAAACTATACTGTAAACCATTGACAATGTTTAGTAGCTATGTTTCACTATCTGTATAAGTTATAACATTGTTACCATCCACTTAAAAATGTTTTAATATGGGGTGAGGAAAGGGGGAGGCGGTTAGGTATATGGGAGTCTCAAGTATTCTGCATGTCTTTGCTGTGACCTACAACTCCTTTGAAAATTAAATGAAAATTTGGGAGGCACTGGGGAGTGAGAGGGGGAAGGTGCCATGGTATGGACTGGACAACCAATAATGCAGTGATAAAAGGAAAAATATATAACAATATTTTTAAATATTTTTTTGTTTTTTTGTATCATTTTTTGAATGTCCCAATCCTTTAATTATATTTCATTTTTAGTTTTTTTTTTCTGAGTTTCCATGTATTTTATCTCTTACATTTATGCTTATCATTATTATTTCATTTTCCTATTAATTATATTTGGTTATTATATGGGCTTCATCTTCAAGTAAGTTTTAGATCACAGAAGCATTACAACAGGGACTGCAGTGGATCACTGGTGGGGGGCCTGTGATGGAGGATTCATGGGCAGAAGTTCATCTGAATATACATGAAAGATATATAAAATTGTCCAAATGATCAAGGGGTGGGGCATGGTCACAGTGGGTGGACAATTACACAATAAATGAGGGAATACTGAATTCCCAGCCTGGAGAGCTCTGCCACATTCTCCAATGGAGCAGCAATAATCCCCCCAGTGCAGGGGCAGTGTCTGGCAAGGGAGGATGATCCACTGATTGGTTCTTGTTATTGATGACAAGCCTTATAAGTCTTTGCTCTTGTAATTGAAACTTAGCCTACTATTATGGGGTACCTAATGTTTGCCACCTCAGAACCTTCTTGTTGCTCAAATGTGGCCTCTCTCTAAGCCAAACTCAGCATATGAATGCATTACCTTCCCCCCAGTATGGGAAATGACTGACAGGGATGAGCCTCCCTGGCAATGAGGGAGTAACACCATGTGCCAACTGGGAATATGATTGGAAAAAGACCTTGAATAAAAGGAGGAAAAGGTAAAGACAAATGAGTTCATGTGGCTATGAGACTTCAAAGAGAGTCTGGAGGTCATCCCAGAGATAACACTTATGCACACCTCAGTAGGATCTCATAGAACACCAAAGTGGATATTACCCCACAGAGAGGGGCTCCAGAGGGCTCTGGAGACACCCAGGTCTTATATAAGCATGGATATCTCCCAAGATTTATGCTTTCTCATTGGGCTATACTTTCGAATCTGTGCTCCTGAGAGTGACAGGTTGGACTCCAATAAGTCCTCCCTGCACATGGTCCATCAGTCCCTTCTATTCAAACCTATAGGTGATACTGGAGTTTATAGGTGTACATCTAGAGACTGGAGCCTTTGGCCTACCCATGTGCCAGCTGCGCCTGCAATCTTGGTGGTGCTGCAAATCCTACTCTACAGCTCAATGGACTCACCCAAGTCACCTCGTGTGGAGATGAAGATGTACAATGGCCATCCCAGGGAATGCAGAGAATCTGCAGCAGCAGGAAGGATAATCTCATCCATTGTATCCACGGGATCCAAACCCCTTCTCACTTGGAGGTGGAGTGGAGATCACCATCCCAATCTCACCAGGATTGGCGGAAGATCTATGGACTAGAGTTGACTCAATGGTATTCTGTTGTAGACCTATTGTGACCCAAGCAATGGAAGAAATTACAACAGTTAAATGGAACCTGTGGCCACTGGGTGCTTTTGGGGTAGGGAGGGGGAAAGCAGTTGTAATACAGGGTTTTTGGGGGCACTTGGGAATTATCCTGAGTGAAATTATGACAGATATAGTCTATTTTACATCAGCATATAACATGTAGAGCTGTGTGGGAGAGAGTGTGTTCTGCAATGTGAACTATGGTCCATGCTTAATGGCAAGGCCCCTGGATGTGTATATCCATTGCAGGTGATGTACCACACTGATGAAGGATGTTTATGTGGGGTGTTATGGGATGTGTGGAAGGTGGGAACATGGGAATCCTTGTGGTTTTTGTGTAGCATTTATGTAATCTAAGCATCATTTAAATTATTTTAAAAATTAATTAATTCAAAAAAAGAGTCTTATATGTGTAGGAAATAGAAGTTTATTAATTGCATGTCTGCTAGTTAAAATGTGTTAAAATTGTTTGTTTTTATATAATCTACTGTAGTTATGAATTGTGTATAATATACTTAAATACTAATCAAAACTTTAATGCAATACATTGCATACTTAAGTAATTTAATAACTTGTATGTTATAAATAAATGTATTTTATTAAATATATATGTAAATCTCTTTTTTTTAGTTTGAATTGTCCTGAAACTGAATGTATTAAGAAAAAAGTTTGGTGAATATTGTTTGAACCTAAAAGTAAAACATCATTCATAAAACTTTGTTAATCAACAAACCAATTCCTTGCTAGTTAACACTTTTCATATTTCAGGAAAAATAATGGGAACTAACATAGTAAAGCACATCAAGGATGTTTTGTAACAAATTAAAGGAGATAAAGTACATTCCAAAAAGTGTTGTATTCCTCCCTGGAGGAGCTGGCCACTCTCCCAGGGACTGATGCATAAACCTTAGAATGTACTGCCCAGGGAGTGTTGTGTTGCTTCACGAGGAGGCTGGCCCCTTCCTCAGGAATTAACAAAATACTCACAAGTTGGCATCTATAGTATCAGCATTAATCATAAACACAGTTAACCAAAACTCTAGTAGCAGCTGCTAATTCAACACTTCCCCGCTGAAAGCTAAATATTGGTAAGTTTATATATTAAACTGCTCAATGTATCTGTCATTCTGTAACTTTGTTCAATATTAATTTAATCTTTTAATTAATTATGTTATTCCTGTTTTTTTATTTTAATTAACAGTATAAACTTATTAAACTAAACATGCATATTAACATTTATCTTATATGCAGCTGAGACTCTGGCCAAAAATAGGCCAGGTAGAGAAAAATGATACACTGGTCACAGATAGTAATTTGTTGGACTCCATGCTAGCCACTGTAACAGCAACTATAAATATGTTACCTATAACAACAGCAGAACAAAATTATACTTGTTGGGCCTTTGTTCCCAATCTCCCCATGCTTCATCCAGTATCATGGGTGGAATCTCCTCCCCCAATATATGAAAATGGTTTTGTTTGGATTCCTGGACCAGAGGATGTTCATCTGCCAGAACACCCCTTAAAAGAAGGTAAGGATTTCAACACAACTATAGGACTAGGATACACTCACTTACCATTATGTGTTGGCCCAGCCTCCAGGTGTTTAAATTTGAATCATCAAACTTGGCTATTGTTTACTCCAAAACATGGTAACGTCTCAAGAGCCCAGTTACATCTTTTATCTGGATTAAGCTTCTGTTATGAGAATTTACCAGAAAAAATATAAATATGAGTCCCCCTGATAAAATATGGTGCCCATTGATGCTAATCACCATTAATGGGCAACTAGTGATCAGCAAATCCATTGGGGAACTTGCCAAAGGTTGGCTCCTGTGTTATTGCTTAATGGTTCCATTTGAATTGTAACTGAATGGTTCCTTAAGGGGTACATGATTCAGAATTGTAGCACAGATAAGAACACTCTTTCCTCCCACAAAGCACTCAAAGGGAGTGTTGTGTCTCATAATTTAACTACTATAATTAGCACTCATGCACTACACCCTAATATCTGGCATGGTATGAGGATGGTGTCTCTTTTTCTTATACTGAATAAAGGAAATATAACGGGAGTGTCACAAACCTCTTTATGGAAAATTTCTCTCAGTTTACAGCCCATAAAAATTTGGGATGGATCAAAAATTGAGGAGGGGGTTTATTAGGAGGAATCTTAATATTATGTATATGCTTATTGTGTTTTTGTACAGTCCTCAGATGCATGCAGTGAAGCTTCCAAGGAATAATGCAATGAGAAATCATCAAATCAACTTGTATTGCTCTGCAGAAACACAACAGGGGAAATGTGGGAAAGTGACCAAGAGTTGGAATGCCCTGAAGTAAACAAGGGCGCCTCTTATTGGAATAACCATGCTTTTTGCTTCATTATTAATCTTTAGGCATCAAGCCCTTTCTCAAGATTCATTACTTTAGTTGCTGCCGTATCTCTTTTCCACCTAGAATAAACTTTTAATCCTTCTCACTTGCTTTTCTAGCTTTACTGTATTCTGGGGATATCCTACACACATACCCTCTTTGGAATTGATTACATCTCTTTAAGCTGTATAAGACTTCTAGGTGCTGGTAAACCTGGGTTTTCTGAAACATGTACCCTAAGCTGAGGCCCTGCCAGTGATAATGGTAATCCTTAGGCATGTCCTGGGTGTGGAGGCCATGGAAACATTGGGAGTCTCACATCACCCTGCTTGGCTCTGGAGGATGGCTGTTTAGCCAGGGATGGGTAAGATTCCTCAGTGTAGGAACAACCTAAAACAGGCACAGTCGAAGGGGGTCATCAGGAGAGAATTTGAGGGCCTACAGAGGTAGGACATTAACCCTCACCCCTCCCAAGGGAGGTCAACTGCCCCTGTGGCTACTTTATTTCTCATGTGCAGCCCAGTTCAGAATCTAGGTAACTGTCAGCAACCTAGTCTTATTACAATCAATCATCTAATTACAAAACAGACATTTAGAGCTGTGTCAGGATACCTTTCCACTTTCCTTTTCTTCTACTTTCTTAAACAAAAAAGTGGTAAATGTGGGAAAATGGCCTAAAGTTGCAGTGTTTCCCTGAAATAAACAAAGCATCCTTGATGCTGATTAGAAACATTCTGGTTTTGTGCAGCATGTTCTGGGAGGATAGAACAGCAACGACTAAAGAACTTACTATGTTGCAAAGAGATAAGCAGACATTCCCTGCATCACTTGTCCCCTTTTTGCAGACTCCTAATAAATATGGTAATGAAATCAGAATCAGGGCTCTCAGTCCTTGAGACTGTTAGTCCCCTGGTCCCATCTTTTCTAAATCTTTGTCTTTGCTTTCCTTTATGCTCTGTCACACCTTCCTTTCTGACTTGTCATTTGTTGAGCTGGACTCAACAAGTGGCTCTCACTTTCATCACAGAGTTGTACTCTCATCACCTCAGTCAATTATAGAACATGTTCACATATCCCAATAACCCCCTGTTTTCTCTTAGAATTGACACAATATATTCTGTACCATGGCTATGAAAATATTACAATATTATGGTTGACTATTGTCCATAAGTTATATTAGTTGTAATTTTCCTGTGTATCACTGTAATCTTAACACTTTGTAAAAGAACATTCTTACATTTATACTATTAAACACAATCTCCATCCACCTCCAAAATCATTGTTATAGTCCCAACTTATCCTTTAGTTATCTTTCAATTGACATTTGCACCCACAGAATCCCCTTTCAGTCACAGTCACATTTATAAATCAGAAATGTTAGTTATAGCCACTATAGTGTGTTATCATCAAGTCTATTCTTTCTACAAGTTTACAATAAATGTAATTAAAAATTCTACATGCATTATGTAACAGCTTCTTTTCTCAACCCACATTCTACATCCTACTAACCTATACTCCAGAATTTACCTCCATGAATTAACTCATCATATTTTGTTCATATTAGTGTGATAATACAGTATTTGTCCTTTTGTGCCTGGCTAATTTCACTTAACATAATGTCCTCAAATTCATCATGTTGTAATATGTATCTCAAGTTCATTTATTCTTTCAGCTGAATAGTATTTATTGGTGTATATATATATATATTACATACTGTTTATCCACTCATCTGTTGATGGACACTTGGGTTGTTTCCATGTTTTAGCAATTGTGAATAATGCTGCTATGAACACGGGTTTGCAAATGTCATTTCACATACTTGTTTTCAGTTTTCCAGAGTATGTTCCTACTAATGGGGTTCCTGGATCATGCAGCAGCTCTATATTCAGCTTATCTATGTACCACCAAACTGTCTTCCACAGAGGCTACACACGTCTACATTTGCACCAACAGTGAAAGTGTTGTCCTATTCCTCTCAAACAGTTGTAATTTTCTGTATTTTAATAATAGCCATTTTATAAGGTGAAATGATATCTCACTGTAGTTTTGATCTGCATTTCCCTAATAGTGCCATAAGACAGTATTTCATGTGCTTTTTGGCCATTTGTTTTTCCCCTTTGGAAAAATGTGTATTCAAGTTTTGACCCATTTTTAACTGGGTTGCTTGCTTTTTTATTGTTGAATTATATGATCTCTTTATATAACATTCATGTCAAACTATTATTGTATATGTGGTCTAAAAATATTTTCTCCCATTGAGTAGGCTGCCTGTTATACTCTCTTAACAAAAGTATTTTAAAGAAAAAATGTGTTTAAATTTGTGAAGATTCCAATTCTCTACTTTTTTTTTTTCATTGCTAGTGTTTAGATGTAAGTTTGAGAAACTCCTGCTTACCACAATATCTTGAAAATTTTCCCCTACATTTTCTTCTTAGGAGTTTCATGGTTTTAGCTTTTATTTAAATCCTTGATCCATTTGAGTTAATTTTTGTATAAGTTGTGAGGCATGGGTCCTCTTCTTTCTTTTAAATATGGATATTCAGTTCTCCTAGCACCATTTGTTAAAAAGACTGTTCTGCCCCAGTTGGGTTGGATTGTTAGCCTTGTCAAAAATCACTTAACTGTAAATGTGAGGGTCTGTTTCTGAGTTCTCAATTGGATTCCATGTTCAAAATGCCTATCTTTATGCCAGTATCATTCTGTTTTTACCACTGTATCTTTGATTTTGGCTTTTTCATCTTTTTTAATGTAAACATTGAGGGCTATAAAGTACCCTCTTAGCACTGCCTTTGGTATATGTCATATATTTTGATATGGTTTTGCAGCAGCTTGAAATATTTTATGAATACCAATAAGAGAAATATTATGTTTTAAATTAACCCATTCTTGAGGCTGTGAGACCCATTTGACTGGTTTATATCAGTGAGGTGTGACTCAAGGGAAGTCCCTGGACCCTTGCTGAGTCTGTTATAAATGGACATACACAGACAGACAGACAGGAAAAGAAACCCAGCTTATTTGATTCTGCAATGAGAGAGAAAGGTCTGCAGGAAAAAAAGAAGTCTACAAGAGACTGAGAGAAAGAGAGAGAGAGAGAGAGCTCCATTTGTTTGATATATTGAAATGGAAAACTGGAAGAAAGTGGAGCAGCCAAGCCTAAGAGAAGCCCAGTAAGAAACAAGCCGTTTGACTGGTTGCCCTCAGCTGAGCTACAGAAGATAATTCAGCCTAGAGGAGAAGGCAGAGACCAGTCAGAGATCTCCCACCACCTAGCTTCAACTTGTGGCAGCTGACTCAGGTGAGAAAGCACTTCTTATGATGCCTTGTGTTGGACCCCAAATAAATAACCCTTATAAAAGCCAACACATTTCTGGTACTTTGCATTGGCAGCCCTTTGTGAACTAAAGCAATTGTATTCTCATTTTTGTTTAACATGAGATATTTTCTGATTTCTCTTGCAATTTCTTCTTTGAACCCCTGATTATTTAAAAGTGTTTTGTTTAATCCCATACATTTATGAATTTTCCCTTTTTCTTTCCATTGTTGATTTGATTTCCAACATCATTCCATTATGATCAAAGAAAATGCTTTGTATAATTTCAATCTCCTTAAATTTACTAAAGCTTGTCTTAGACCATTTGGTTTTAGACCATATGATCTGTCATCAAAAAGTATCCATGAGAACTTGAAAAGAATGGATATCCTGCTGTGTTGGAGTGTAATGCTCAATAAATGTCTGCTAAGTCTATTTCACTTTTTTTATTCATGCTCTTTGTTTTCTTACTTATGTTCTGTCCAGATTTCCTAGCCAATGCTTAGTGTGGTGTATTGAAATATCTCAAAATTATTGTAGAGATATCTACTTATCCCTTCAGTTTTGCCAGTGTTTGCTTCATGTATCTTGTGACACCCAGACAAGGTGCACAAATTTCATTATATTTATTTTTTCTTCATTAATTGCCTTTTAAATTAATATATAATGTCACTATTCATCTCATATCAGTTTTGCCTTTAAAATCTATTTTGTCCAGTATTAGTTTTGCTACTTTAAATCATTTTTTGTTTACTATTTGAATGGAATATATTTTTCCAACCTTTAACTCCTTACATCTGAAGTGATTCACTTTTTGACAATATTTGGATGGGTCATATTGTTTTATCCATTCTGTCAGTCTATGTCTTTTCATTGGGACATTCAAACCATTAAAATTCAATGTAATTATTGTAAAGACATTACTTGCTTCATCCAAATTATTCTTTGACTTGCTGTTGTCATATCCTACTCTTATCTATCTTTTGACCCTTTTAGTTACCCTTACTAAAAATCTTCATTTCTACACTCTTTTTCAAATCTCTCACATTTGTCTTTTCCTTTCAGGCTGTAGCACTCTCTTACTATCTCTTGTAAATCCTGTCTTTTCATAATATACTCTCTCAATTTTTGTTTGTCTATGAACAATTTAAACTCACACTCATTTCTGAAGGACTCTTTTGCTGCATACAGAAATTTTGCCTGGCAGTTTTTTTCTTTCAGGACTTTAAATATATGATACCAATTTTTTCTATCATCCATGGTTTCTGATGAGTGCTCAGCACTAAATCTTATTGAGGTTTCCTTGTATATGATGCATTGCTTTTCTCTTGCTTCTTCCAGAACATTCATTTTATCTCTTGTGTTTCTCATTCTGAATAGTGTCTCAGAGTAGGTCTAAATGGATTTATTCTGTTTGATGTGTGTTGACAATCATGGATATTGATATTTATGCCTTTCATAAGAACTGAGAAGTTTTCATTCATCATTTCCTCAAATATTCTTACTGGCCACTTTTCATTTTCTTCTCCTTCTTGAATACCAATAAAGCATATGTTTGTGCATTTTACATTGTTATTCATTTCCATGAGACTCTGTTCCTTTTTTTTTTTTTCATGTTTTTCTCTTTCTGATGTCCTGTCTTTTCAAGTTCAGATGCTCAGTTCTCCAAATCACAAATTTTCTCCTCCATCAGTTCAAATCTGCTGTTATATGCCTCTAATATATATATCTGAGTTAGTGGGCCTGGGGACTGAAACTGGAACCTTGTATGTGGGAAGCCAGTAGTCAACCACTGAACCACATTGGACCCCTGAATTGGTTTCTTCATTTGTTTTGCTTGCTGCTTGTTGTTTGGTTTTTTGTTTGTTTGTTTTTAGAAGACACCAGGAACCAAACCTTGGACCTCCCATGTAGGAAGCAGGGTCTCAATTGCTTGAGTCACATCTGCTCCCCTCTAATACGTTTTTTAATCTCCTCCATTTTGTCTTTCATTCCCATAATCACTGATACTTTTCTTATTAGGCTTTCAAATTGTTTTTTTTATTCTCACTTAGTGTCTTTTTATTAACATTTTTTCTTTAATCATATTTTCCTTCTATTACTTGAATTTATTTAGGAGATTTGTGTACTTTTCACTGATTAGCTGTCTTAAATCCTGTGTCTCATCAGTATTTTTAGTTTGTTACTTTGGTGCAAATCTTCCTGTTTCTTATATGGCTTGTATGTTATTGCTGATGTCTAAGCATCTTATTATGTTGGTGAATATTTTCTGATGGCCAATTTCTTTCTTTTGATTAGTGTTATGTTTCACAGCTCCTTGATTTGTGGTTCAATTTATCTTAAGTCTTTAAAATTTCCCTGGTTAAGCTATCAAAATAGGGACAGGAAATCACTAATGGGGCAAATATCTTGTTGAAGGGGCTTGGGTGAGAGACAGCAAGTCACGTTTTTTCCCTTTGCCATTTCCAGGCCAGCCAGTAGGTGACAAGCTTCAGTGAATCTTTCTACTGACCACAGATCTGTCTTTTTCAACTTCAACTTGCCCATAATTCTGGTCTGGCCTGAACTTAGATTCAAAGCAGACTCTGTTGGTGAAATTCACAGGACAGAAACCATCCTCTGTGCTCTGCTGCACTCCCCTTCTTCCCTGGGAGGAAGACATGTGTTCTTTTCTCAGCTGGCTGCAAGGAGCCATGGTTTTTATCCAGGCTATTTGCTTTGAGTGTGAAGGATAGGTGTCATTCCTGGGATCAGGGGCCAGTAACTCACAGTTTTCATTTTTGCTTCTTTGTCTTTTTGTCCATCACCCTCCCAGATGATGCTCAGCACTCTTGGTCTGCAGATCCCCAAAGAATCTCGCTTTGACAGCTCTTTTTCCTTCTTCCATTGTTTTTGTGAGGGACTTGAGCCCTGTCTTCTTACTTCAATGCCATCGTCTCAGAAGTCCTCTGGAATTGTTTCATGATCATTACTTTTACCACAAAGGATTTAAGATGGCCAGACAAACACCAGTTATTGAAACATATTCTATATGGAGTCTTATACTAGTGTTCAATGTTATTCATCCCTTCTGTAACATCATCTCCACAAGAAACTGATTTTGCTCTGAGGTCAGTGTCAGCACACATCACCACCATTGGAATTCAGGTGTGTGAAGGAGGTAGAATTCACTTCCCTTTTCTATGGTGGTGAGTTAGCTAAAATAATAGTTACCTTATGTCATAGAGCACTGTCTAAAACTTTTGCACCAGTAATTACATTTCCCTAAAAAATAATAATGCTAGTGTGAGTGTTAGATTAAAATATTCTAATCTTATACATTGAATAACAGAAGTCAAATTTAAATTATTTTGTTCAGCATGACACAGTAAACTTACCAATAGTTAGAGTTTAATGAGAGTTATGATGAGAAAGCTCTCTATAATGCCAATCTAATTTTATTAATATCACATTGCTTTCTTATACAGAATCCCTTTGCAAAGTATACTCACTCTTTCTAAATCAGAAAAAAGCCAATACTTCTATTCCTGATTGTAACCATTGGCCAATTTGATGTAATTATGAATTGTAAAAATATAATTGGATCATGCTTGTAAACTGATCTGTTAATCTGGGCATGATTAGGTTATGATTAGGGTGTTGAGCCCCACCCCTTGGTGGGTGGGGAATCAAATATAAAAGGCAAGGCAAGAGCGGTTTTTGAGAAGCAGTCTTTGAGAAGCAGCTTTGATGTTGGAAAGAAGGCTCCAGGAGAAGAGAAGCGAGCCATTTGCCTGATCACCTATAGATGACCTTGTGGAGGAAACAGGAGCTAAGCCTGGAGAGAAACACAGCCCCTGGAAGAGAGGAACCCCAGAAGCCTAAACACTGGGCAAATGTCGGCAGTTGTCTTGCTCCAACACGTGACAATGGACTTTGGTGAGGGAAGAAACTTATGCTTTATGGCCTGGTATCTGTAGACTTCTATCCCTAATAAATACCCTTTATAAAGACCAACCCATTTTTGGTATTTCACATTAGCACCCCTTTGGCTAATTAATACAGAATTTGGTACCAGGGGTGGGGTAGTGCTTTTGTAATTACCAAAATGTTAGAACGGTTTTATAAATGGATAAGGGGTATTTTTTGCAGAATTGTGAAATTCTTGATGGAAAAGGCCTTGATCACTTTGAAGAGACTGTTGATAATAATATGGATGGTAAAGAAACTTTCTGTGATGCCTTAGAAGTAAATGATGAAACTTTTATTGGAAACTGGAAGAAAGGTGATCCATGTTTTAAAGTTGCAGAGAACTTAGCAAGAATAACTCCTGGTGTTATATGGAAGACAGAAGTTGAA
>JAQZBX010019365.1:0-33882 GCA_029593785.1 Cabassous unicinctus
CCTGAGTGACATTGCAATGACAGATATAAGCTATTTTATATCATCACATAACATGCAGAACTGTGTGGGAGCGAGTGTAGACTACAATGTGAACTATGGTCCATGCTGAATGGCAAAGCCCCAGGATGCATTTATCAACTGCAATGAATGTGCCACACTAATGAAGGATATTTATGTGGGAGGGTGTGGGAGGTGTGGGGAGTGGGGCATATGGGAATCCCTAAATTTTTTTGTGTGTAAAATTTATGTATTCTAAGTATCAAAAAAAAAAAAAGTGGTGTAAAACTTCTAGGAAGCATCCAGCAGCCTTCTCATATCACCATGACCATAAGTGTAAAATATGTCCCTGCCTGAACTAATCACTTCAGGAGAGGACTGAGCCAACCATGACTAATTCTGGACAATTTAGATATGCTCTTGAGACTGCCAAGAGACTGCCTCTCCTGAAGGGCAGGAGAGTATTCCTGTCCTGGCCAGGTACCATGAGCCAGGAGTAAGAAAAGAGCAATGATCAACAAGGTATTTCATTTCCTCTTTGGTTCAATTTCACTTAATGTAAACTATGATTATGTTAATTTTCTTGTCCAGTCCAACCAAAATGCTAGCTGATTTACTTGTTTAAAATCTGTGCCTTTCTTTTCACAATTTGCCATCATGAAACAATATATCATCATGCAATTGTTCCAAATAAATTAGAAAAAAATTCCTCTGTATTTTCATATGTCACTGCAAATTTTTTTGGAATAGGATAGCTGCCTTGACATTTAGCAACATTAAGTTTCTTCAGTGTATTTTAAAATTATGCTGTGGTACAGAATGTGATGGTATCTTCTATACCATGCAGTCTTATAAATAGAAGGTAATTAATATTATTTGATTGATTTAGTTAATTGTTAATAGAGACAATTCTTAAAATAAAATAAAAATCACTTTTAAATATGAATGATTATTATTTAGAACAGAATTGAGTGTGTGTCTGCAGCAGATTGTAATTTGCACAGTGAATTTATTCTGTGATAAGTTAATTTAAATATTTACGGTTTCTAACATATCTGTGTATATATATATAGTGTTATCTTCTCAATTTTGTTGTCATTTGTTTATTTCTATAAATAATACCACAACAACATATAATGCACAGTATAAATTGCTAAGTAGAGAAAGAATCTAAATTGCTTAGATGAGAGTACATTTGTTTTTCCCCTACAGGACAATTTATGGAATGTTAATGTTTTGAGTTTTTTCTAAAGGAAATATGATAGAGAAAAATCACCAGTTGGCATTTAGTTTTCCCCAGAATCTTTAGCAGCTTTTTTTTAATGAATCAGGAACCATGGTTGAGAAAGGGGTCTTTTGTAACATACTACAAATTATTGGGAATATAATATTTTTTTTAGGGTACACATTCACATAAAGACATTTCCAAATATTATTCCTACACTATTTTGTTTTTGTTTTTTATTTTATTTTTAAAGATGCTTTAGATTACATAAATGTTACATAAAAAATATAGTGGTTTCCCATATAACCCACACCCTTCCCCTCCCACACTATCCCCCATTAATAACAACTTTCATTAGTGTTGTATATTTGTTAAAATTAATGAACACATATTGAAGCATTGCTACTGACCATGGTTTATAGTATACATTATGGTTACACTTTGCACTGCACAATATTATAGGTTTTGACAAAATGTATCCGTCATTGCAGTGTTGTGCAGAAGAATTCCAATGTCCCAATAATTCCCTGTGTAATCCTTCCTTATGCATAATGGCTTGTATCTTTCATTTCAAGATGGTGCAGAACAATCCAGTGCCCTAAAAGTGCCCCATGATCCATCCATTCTTCCCTGTCTCTCCTCTTGGAACCCATGGTAGCCACTAAGATGTAATTTTTGAAGAATAAGTTTCATAGTTACCTACATTAATATTGAGGGCTTAGCATATTGGTCTGTCTTCTTTTATTAGGCACTGCTTATTTCTCAAGAGACTCTTGCCCCTCTATTTGAGAACATAGAAGGACTCTCCAGGATAGGAGTTTAATATTTTCTTGTTTATTGTGTGTGTCTCCACCCACTGTGATAACACTCTATGACAAGATGAACACTTTCATAGTCCATAGAAGCATGCCCCTTTCCCACATATACCCCCACCCCCAACACCTTGCACCAATAACCCTTCCCTGCCATATTTGTAAAAGAACATTCCAACCATTGTAGTTTTAACCACAGACCTACAAATCCTTGCTCTAGCCCAACCCCCAGTTCCATGGATAACCCAACCCAACTCCCCCAACCTGCTCATACTCACATTCCAGCACCATCAAACCCACTTGCATCCCTGCACCACTATCACCCCCATCCACTGCCAAACCACCTACTTTCCACCTTATTGTAGTTTTTTCCCATATTGAGTATCGGCTCACCACACAAATTTACTTCCTTTCTGTCTCCTGATAACCTATCTTCCAGACTCTAGCTCTGTGAGTCTGCTCAATTTGCTTAGGTCAAATCAGTGAGGTTATGTAATAATTGTCCTTTAGTGACTGGCTTGCTTCAGTCAACATAAGGTCTTCAAGCTTCATCCATGTTGTCCCATGTGTCAATACTTCATGCCTTCTTACAGCTAGGTAATATTTCATTGTATGTATATCCCACAATTTGCTTATCCATTCATCTGTTGAGGGACCCTTGGGTTTCTTCTAACTTTTGGCAATATTGAATAATGCCACTATGAACATTGGTGTGCATGTATCTGTTCATGTCCCTGCTGTCAATTTTTCTGGGTATATTCCCAGAAGCCCCACACTATTTTACTGAAGGCAGATAAATATATCAGAATATAGCTGACATGTACTGAGCACTATTTGTTAGGAATTGTTCTAAATGCTTTTTACATGTTAATGCACTTATTCCCACAACAATCCTGTGAGAGAAGTTTCATTATTGCCACATTTCTCCCGTAAAACCATGGATGCATGTGGAAGATTAAACACACCATCCACGGTCAGGTTACACAGCTGGTAAAAGTCAAAGCCAAAGCCTCCTCTGTTCCATACTGGATTTTACTGTAAATGAGGATAAAAAAGTATCTCTACCACCATTTAAATGATTGTGAGTAGAATACTGTTTATTTCTGAGCAAAATGCATATGAACCATAAATTCATGGTGCATAAATTAAAAAAAAAATTATTGAACAAAATAGAAAATCCAATTAAATAAAACAAATAAGAATTTGAAGTCAGTATGGTATGTAATTTTTAATTAATTAATTATATTTCTTCCAATTTGAGAAATTAAATTTTTATGGAAATTTCACTGCTAGTTACATGGGCTATGGTTTCCTTTTTAGAAGAAACTGTTGTTAGATTTTGTAGAGGCTATTGTGATAATAAAAATTAATTAGTTTTTAATAAATTTTAACTATTAGAACATTTACTATACACATGTGCCAATATTGTAAAATTTAAATATGTTCTGAAAGCTAGAAACATAATCAAATAAATATGTGTTCATTAATTTGTACGAGTTATGTATGATAATTATGTGAAATAAAAATTAAGTGTTTTAGTTTGTAATTCATCAGCAAGTCACTAAAAGTAAATATTTAACAGTTAATTTCAATTATAAAATTAATGGTTATCTATTTTCAATTTAAATCTATTATCTAGAATACTGGAAGTATTATTTCAGTAACTATGATATTTTTGCATATGATAGAAATAAAAAAGATTTTAAAATTTACTTTTTTTGATTGCAGATAGACTACTGAGTTTTCTTTGTTAATTTTAAGGTATTTTTTAATTGGTAAAGAACTTGCTTACAATGTTGAAATAATGCAAAAAAGTAGTGTACACTTCATGGAACTGAGGTTTTAGAAATAACATCAATTCAATTTTCCCATTATGAAAGTAATTGTATTTACAAATTATGTTTATTAACAAATTTTGCAATTCAATTCAAAAATTTATTGAAACCAAACAATAATTGGATGATATTTAAGAAAACAATGGTGTATAAGAGGATTTTTATTCATTGTTACCTAACAAGGTTGACAGGTCAAAGCTTATAAAATATACTAGAAATTTTGTATATTACTTTTATTTTTCTATGTCCATTTTACTATAATTTTGCTGCATTTTTCCAAAACTTTTATAATCATTTTACCCCTGCTCAATTTCTGTGAGTTGGTTGCTAAAATATGTATAATCTTTTTCAATTTGCATTATCTCCTAGAGAATATTCCAAATAATGTTCGTTAATGGGAATGTATTTATTTTTGAAATCCAAAAATGAGACAGCATTCATTTACAACTCTACATGGTTTATATTGGGCATTGCATATTACATAATTTTGTAATGCGTAGATTTGTTATTACCTAAGGCAACTATAATCATTTTATGTTATAATTTTAATTATTTATTTTTCTGTTTATCTCACAAAGTGATTACAATCATTTAGTATGATATTTGTATTCTTTCAAAAAATGTACTGCTATAACCTTGAGAAATTTTACTGTGATTTCTGCAAAGGGAAAAAAATTCTTACTGATGTACATAAAGTTTTTTGTTGTTGTTTTTTTTTCTCTCCGTTAACTGTATGGCAGTCTCACCAGAAAACAAAAGACATTTATTACATCTAGTACAGCACATTTGTTTTTATCAAATTTATAGTCTCTGTTCTGCAGAACAAGGTTTCATTTTTTCAGGACAAATTTCAATTTTGAACACTCAACCCTCTTATTGATAAGCATTTCACTTTCATCCTGGTTATTAAGAATATATAATAGATGCTATATCCAGTCTCATTTTACTATTGATTTTTTTTTCTGTCCCCAAAATAATCTTTGAGTTAAAATAAAGTAACAAGTATCTAGTAATACTTTCACCATTTAAAGATTTGTATTAATACATTTCTGAAAATGTCCTGCTTGTATATCTTTTGGAAATTTTAATTATTTTTCTTTGCATATGAGATAGTTTAAACAAGATTACCCAATGTGTCATTATCAAATTATATTGCAAAATAGCTTGAATTGGCAGAAAGTATGGTTGCTTTAGTACAATTTTAATTCTTCTAATACCCCAGTTTTTATTGAAATTCAACATGTTTGGTTGACAGATTGAATTCATATCTTGCACTAATAGTGATGTGTGTGAACTATATTTTGCTGATATTATTAGCTTTTATGATTTTTTATCTTTTTCCCTGACATTCCATTTAATTTCTCCAAAAATGTATTCAACAATGAGAATTGTTTTATTTCATTTTCTTTTCACATGCCTTTCTGGTTTTGTAATCTTGTCTTTGTAATTATTTTTTATTTTCTTCCTACATCTGGAGAAAATAACATTAGAAACGAGCATTTTAACTTAGGATTTGTAACATTTCAAAATAATGAGTATATAATAAGCCACTGTATTTTAACAGTAGAAAATTTTTTGCTGTATAGGCTTTAAAAAATCCTATGTTTATGAACTTTTATGTTATAATCCCTTATATATGTATGTGTCATACTTATTTTATGGAATCCTGATGGCAAATTAATATTAGTCATTATATAATGATTTAGGTCATAATGGAATTGGGACTCATCAATAAAATTCTGGATTTAGTATATAAATGTCAAATAATAGAAGTTGAAATAAAAAGGTTTCCAAACTAATAAGGGAGTCTATTTTATTAATTACTCAAATTAGCACTTCAATTGGAAATAAAGACCCTTCCTTTATAATCATGGGTTATTTTGGATGTTTTTGATCATTGAGATTTTAAATTACCAAACTTATTCATCTTATTTAAAATGACACAGTGCTATCAATCTACTTTCTTACATCACTTGTCATAATATATTTGTTCTGTTAGATCTTTAACTGCTCTCTAAAGGTAAATTGTTATAACATGTATATAAATATCCAATCTAGAGTCAACAAAGATAAAATAAAAATAAAAGACATTTGATATCCATGTTTATAACATGAAAAAACTCATGAGGAAACATCACTTGGGTCTGTATCTAATCACAGGCAATTAGTTCCAGATTCAGAAGTCCTAACCTGTCTACAATATGACTTTGACTATTTAGGTCAGACACATGAAAGGTCGTAAGACACGAAGGGTGTAACACTTGTCTTTTATTTTGTACCCTACGTCTTTTGAGTAATACCTTGTATTTTCCCATCCTGGCTTCCATTGCTCTGTTGCCCTCTTTCATTTGGTTCTTGAACATAGTTACTAAGTTTATAGCCTGTAATACTCATATAGCTTAATGGGAAGTTACTTGGACATTTGGGAAGTTACTTGGACATTAGGATTTTTAATGGATATTTCTAAAGACCATAGATTTTAAATAAATATATCATAATGACTTAAGTGCAAGCATTTGGATATATATCCGTTTACATTAGATCAAAAGCTGCTTGGATCTCTAAATTTTACTGAGTATCTACATTTCAAATTCAAAGATTTCTTTTGAACTCCAATATTTCTCATTCTATTCACTTTTCCAAACTTTTATTCCTGAATCAAGAAGTTTCTATTCTACCTTATTGGTTTTTCAGTGGAAGGCAAATTTTATCATGGCCATTACCAAATTACTTCTTATATTTTGCTAATAATCAATGAAAACACAAATAATTAAAAAACAGTTTTATTATTTATTTATTTATTTAAAACATTTTATTTATTTTATTTATGTATTATATATATATACATACACACACATATGTGTATATGTATATATATATATGTGTATTTTTTTTTTTTTTTAACTAAGATGTGGCTTCCCTACAGGGGATTTGAATTGTTGTGATCTGAAAAACTCAAAGAATGCCCTCATGACTTCTACCCTCTGGGTTACTCCCATGATTATGTAATTGCATGGAAAAAGGTAATTTGCAGATACAATTTAGGCTACTAAATAGTTGACTTTAAAATGGCAAGATTATCAGGTGTGCCCAAACTAATCATATTAGTCTTTTAAAAGCAGAGATTTTATCCTGGCTGGTGGCATAAAAGGAAGTCAAAGAGATTCAAAGAGTGGAAGGGATTCAATGTAAGGGAGGTTTTCATTGCTTAGATGTGTGGGGTCACAGGACAAGGATGTGAGACTTCTCTGGCCGAGATCCATGAAGAAAACAAAGACCTCAATCTTATAGCCACTAGGAAGTGAATTCTGTTAACATCTGGATGAGTTTGGAGACAAATACTTCCCCAAATAAGCTTCCTAAGTCACCACCTGACTGACACCTCAAATTCAGCCTTGCATAGCTGTAAGCAGAGAACCCAGTTGAGCCAACTGGACTTCTGGCCTGTTGAACTGTGAGGCAATAAATGAGTGTTAGTGGTAATTTGTTTACACAGCAATAGAAAACTAATGCATTTATTAATTGTTATTTTTTTTTAGACAAAATTTAATTTTTTAGAATTATTCTTGCTGAAGCTAGAGATAAGGAATTTTGTGAGAAAACTTACCTGTATATTATTAAGATGTTAAATATTTAAACAGATGATATATGTTTAGGTTTTATATGATTTTAAACATCTCCTACAGATAAAATACAATCTTCCAAAGCCAGGGCCATATTTCACCCTATTTTCCACAGAATGTGTGAAGATACTTAAGTCAATAAATATTGAATAAGTTAAGCATTGACGTGATAAAATGTAACTAGTATTGGGGCAAATTATGTATAAAATAAATCTAGTGTTTCTCAACAGTGATAGTTTTACTATGCAGAGAATAAATTAGAAGTTTGGATTTATCTTTGAGGAGCAGCATGCAATGGTACAGCAATACCTGAACGGGAAATGGGATAAAAAAAAATCGCCATTGACCCTGCAACTAATTTGATTTCTGACCTTAGGCAAGTCATTAAAATTTTTTGGGCTTTTGTTTGTTCGCTGGTAAGATGAAGGAGATCATTTCATGGCTCTATAACATTAAAGAATATGATCAGCTGTTCAATCTAAAGAGTAGTGAGTCTATGAAGGAAAGGGAACTTGACATATATGATTCAGGCAGATGCAGATTGTATTGGTTAGGTGTTCTAATTGCTGTAACAAATATATCCCAGTGTGTTTAATGGTCCAAACACAATTGTTTATTTCTCCCTCACATAACAGTAAAAAGGTTGGGAATTTCTCTTTCATGCAATGATACAGGGAACTAGACTGCTTCTGTCTTGTGCCCCCCCCACCCGCCATGACTTCAGCATATGATTCCCAAGGTCACTTTATTGATAAACCTAACTATTACATGAACAAAGTAAAGAAAACAGAGGAGTGCACGTATAGACAGTTTTTATGTGCCCAGGCACATCACTTCTCACTTTTCATTAGCCAGAATTTGCACACTTAGCCAAACTTAATACAAAGGGTGGTAGAAATGCAGTCTTATTTTGAAACCAGGAAGAAGAGAAAATTGGGTTTTGGTGAATAGCTAGCAGGCTGCATCAGGTCACCCACCTGGTCAAACAGTATCTATTTGTTCCCTCCTGTTATCTTTATTATACCTTCATCCTCCCCAAGGGAGGCAACACAATCTCTCATTCAGTTAATGAATCTAACTAATATTTCAGGATCTCTTGGTGGTGTTTTGTCCTCTCCATCAAGTCTAGATATTGTTCCAATGACTTTGGAATAAGAGCAAATTTGTCTTTCCTTCCCATACCATTTATTCAACATACAATGGTAATGAAGAGACAGAAACAATGAAAACTACCACTCAAAGAAGAGATGTGGGAAACCCAAAGCAATAACAGATATCTGTGAAATATAAAATTGTTCTGGGAGGCATTACTATGGATGAAGATCTGTGTTAGACTGGATTCTATTACTGAGAATAACTCCCATATCAATCATGCTTTGTGGAGGCTGCATCTGTCCTCTTGGATGAACTCACTTATCCATAATCATCCACGACCTCATGTAAAGTGGGCATTAGGGAGTCTCCCCTCCCTGGATAGGGGATAACATTTAAATCCCACTTCCTGACTGTGTGCATTTGGTGGAAATATGATTGTTTTCCTTATGGTCTCTTCAGCAATATAGCTCCTCAAAAATTTACTAGGTTTCTAATTATTTTAATCAGTACCAAATTTCATGACCAAGCTGCTTTTCTGAGGATAGTTTTTATTTCTGCTTTTATTTTACTTTATATAACCTGTATATATTTAAAATAAAATTAAATATTGTTTAATTTGCGAAAAGCTGTCAATGCAGTATACTAGAAATGGGTTGACTTTTATAAAGGGTATTTAGTAGGTTAAAAGGTTACAGTTCTGAGGCCGTGAAATTGTCCAAATCAAGGCATTATCAAGAGATGCTGTCTCACCAAGTTGCAGCTGTGGGTGATCAGGCACATGGCAGGACAAAATAATGGCACACTCCTCTCTCCCCTATCCTTCAGGCCTCATCTCTTCAGCTTCGAGCTGTTCTGTGGGCCTAACCTCTTGGGGGCCTCAAACTGTGCCTCTGTGCTCTGCCTATTCTAGCCTCTGGCCTCCAGGATCTCTCCTTGTGTTTCTGAGGCTTTTTTTCTCTGTGTCTTTGCTTTTAGTCCTCCATTTATAAAGGACTCAGCAAGAGGACCAAGACCCACCCTGGGCCATGCTTCACTGAAGCAACCATTCATTAACGCCCCTCCCCAATACCTGAATCCAATCCAAAGTGTCCCACATCCACAGGACTGAATTAGCTTCAAGGACATGATCTTTTCTGGAATCCACAAAAGCTTCAGTGTGTCATATATATGGATGCATCCATGCAATTATCACTGCAATTAATATAATAAATATATTCATTGTGCCTTAATGTTTCTTCATGCTCTTTTTTAATCCCTTCATCCCACTTCTTCCCACTCCAGTCACATTCTCATGCAGTCATTCATCTGCTTTCTTTCAATATAGATGAGTTTTCATTTTCAATTATTTTAGATAAATGACCACATACTTTACATAATTGTTTTTCTGGTCTAGTTTCTTTCATTCAGTAAAAGCATTTTGAGATTCATCCAAGTTATTGAATGTATTCATAGTTCATTCCTTTTTATTGCTGAGTGGTATTCCACCTGCAATACAAATATACAAAACAAATATACAATTTGTTTGTTTCTTTATCTTTTTGTGGACATTTGATTTGTTTCTAGTTTCTGTCTTTACAAATGAAGCTTCTATGAACATCCAAAAGTTGTTTGTGGACATATTCTTTCACTTCCCTTGTGTGAAAAACTAGATATGCAGTGACTGGTTTAAATGATGATAAGTTTAATATATTTAAAGAAATTTACAGATTACTTTCCTAATAGTTGCTCAACTTTTCATTTCTTCTTGAAGTGTATGAGAGTTCCAGTTGCTTCACATCCTGAAGAACACTTGTTAGGTGTTTTGAATTTTAGCCATTCTAATAGTGGCATTTTGATAAAAGTTTTTCCTACTTAAAGTTAATCACACCAATAAAAGTTTACCTTTGTGAATAAAATTATAAAATAAAGTAATAAAGGCAGTGAGCCATGCATTATGAATCAATGATTTAAAAATATTTTGGCCCAGTTTATTGCCAATATTACTCTATATATTTCTAATATAAATTTGTCTATACACAATGATTTGTTTTCTTTAGAAAATATCACTTGTTGAGTATAAAAGCCATTGAAATAGTTATTCCAGAAATAGATCTTACAAAAAAGAGCAAATTATTTCACAAATGTCATGATGCATAAAATCTAATATTCCCACTGTATTTTCTGCCCCATTTTCAAAGAACAGTTCTACTAAGTTTCTCTTTTGTCCTTTAACTATATTAAGCAGCGTTTAAGGATAGAAGGTGGGGTAAGGGCAAATAAACATTTGTTTTTGTGATTCTTTAAATTTTTAAAATTTAAATAATACACCTATAATATAGGTTTAACAGAGCAAAAAATAAATTTTAAAAACTGTCAGAGAAGAACTAAAATATCACTTACCTAGGAAATATATATATTTATATATATATATTCCCTCAGGCAAAAATATCCATATAATATTTTATATAAAGCTTGTATTTGTGGAAATATTGCTTGTACCCACTCTTCTCATAGAAAGAAAATCTGAGTTAAATTAATTTAAAGATATGTTATTTCTTTTTGTATTTCAATGTCTTTTATCCTTTGAACAATAACCAGAAAATGTCACAGGTATGAGTCATTAGGAAAAAAACCAAGCAGAAATCCTATGACTATAAACAATGCTTCCCAATAAATGAGTCACAATCTTCTACCAGAAGTAGAGAGAGAGAGAGACATTAGCTGTGCTATTTATAATCAACAACTTTTTACTGGTACTTTAAGAGCTATGTAAAAATGTTTCATCTGATATTGAGCACAACTATTCATTTACCTTTATTTCCCCCTTTTTTCTATATAAATGAAATTATTTTCCTTGTCTTTTTAACCTATAACCTTGTCAAATGAAAATGTCATGGAAGATAGTCATCATATTTGTAATATGAATTTGATGGTTTGGATTAAAGTAAAGGTCCAGTGGCATAAATAAAATCCACCTGGTGTAGGGGCAGAGAGCTGCTCCTCAGAGTGATGGGCAGCTCCTCCAAAGGAACAGAAGCTCTATTGCCACTGAAGATGTCACTTGTAGATTAGGAAATGTGTGCTCTACATAGTTGTATTCCAGAGATAAAGAAAACAAAATAATTTTCAATATGAGGAACAAATGACAGTCACAGTGGCAGAAGATGTGAAGTCCAGGCATTGATTTGTAACCGAGCTGCTTCTCTCTTAAGAAATGCCGTATAGGGCACTAGAGATTGAGGAGAAGCAAAAATTGATTGACTTGATGGATAACTGTTCTCCAAAGCAGGCATGCCAGGTAGTCAACAATGTACTGGAACCAATGAGTATAACTTTGTAACAAGACTTTACCTCATGCTTTCTTAGCTCTAAACCCATAAACTGAAATATGGAAACCAAGGGTTTAAAACCTCTAAACAATAGCATGCAAATTTAGGAATAATATACTGATTATAATAATTAAATTTCAAGTCCTAACGTTAAAATATTTCTAATATTTTAGATCCGGGTTCTGTTCCAAAGCTGTAAAATATTCAGTTTCGAAGACATTTAGATAGTAACATTTTAAAGCATGAAATGAAAAACAAACACTCTCCTTGTCCAGAAATAAGACCAAGAGTCCATGTCACTGAGATGCTTCTTTCTTTAAGCTTTAGGAGTTTGCAAATTAAATTCAAGAACTGGTTATGCATTGTAGAAACATATAGTGAATGAGAAAGAAAGGACCTTGTGCCTGATTTCTTTTGAGGAACATAACATAACTTGTTGCAGTCATAATGACATCTTTGTTCTCCCAAGTAATTGAATTTTTTTTGACAAATTGCACATAAAGTATAGCATTATTTTAATATGCTTACAAGATGGAGTAATTTGTCAAATTTTGTACCACACAATACACTCCTTGTAAAATACAGACTTTAAAATGTGTAGTAATGTAATAGATGATGATAGTATTTTTTGTGTATGAAAGAAAAGAAAATCTAAAACATTAAAGCAGCATAAGCCCATTGAGACAATTTAGACTTTCAATGCACAGAGCAATAGTAAAAAATAACAATGAAATTTCATGTTGTCCATTTTGTTTTTGTTTATTTTTTTTAATAAAGGATATAAAATATGAAGCCATGAAGTCAGTCATCTCTCAGCGTTTGCACAGTTCACTTTGAATGTATATCTTCATATACATTTTAATATCATTGTTTGTCTTACATTGTAAACTAGCAGAGGAAGGTAGAATTTCTCTCCAGTTCCTTTAATTACATACTGACAAACAGCTTCTAATGGTGGATACTTAATAGGTAGCATTTGATAAGGAAGATAATGTCCCAGTTTAAAAGAGTAAAATGCATTTGCAGTCTAGACTTCCTATTTGTTTTCCACCTCAGTAAAATACAGTAATCTGTCATATAGTTTATGTGTATGTACTCAATAGAGAGAAGAGTATGTAGCACATACTGAAGAATGTAGAAAATCAAAATTCTCTGCCTAGAATACAGAATGTTATCAAAGTTAGAAAAATCTCTCTGTGCTGTATTCGTTCCATATGCTCTAAGCTAAGACAGCAGTTTTTTCTCAGAAACATCCTAAAATGCCACAGATTCAAAGCAAGAAAATAAAATTTCTTTTAAGTGTTTCAGAAGAGTTTTTTTCTCTTCGATTTTCCATCTTCTATAGCTAAGAAGGGAGAGAGAAAAACAGTGAGCATATAGCATTACAAATTATATTGAAGTAAAAAAAAAGTCTGAAAGTTGGAATTAGGGAGGACTGAGTTTTAGATGGTTATATTTCTTGTGTCCTTTAAATATTGGATGATTTGTAGTCACCAGAAAAAGGGAGTAGATCTTTAATGAAATGTTGTATAATGTTGTCCTTAGGCTATTGTCTATGTTCAATATTTCAATGTGGTACCATATCGAAAACAACACAGATATAGGCAAAAGAGGTGGACTTTTCTATCAGTTGTTCAGTTAATGTAATGTAGTGAATTAGCCTAACTCAATTTACATGGAAATGCATACTCTAATGTTTTCACAGGGTAAGGACTGAAAAAGTTTGCTTTTTAAATTTCCAGATAATTACAGTGATTATTTCACTTATTTTTCTTTAATACATACTATTGTAAAATCTTAGTGAGCAGGAAAAAAGTTGAGTGTGAAAGTTGCAATATTTTTTAAAAAATAAAAGATCTGGTATATATTTACATGGCATTTCAAATGCAGTTAAATTTGCTTTCATGTTTTAAAATCATAAGTTAATTTTAATTTAAAATATGTATAAAATTTATAGATAATAAATTATTGATGTACTTTTTTATTGTACCCAAATGGCAGATTCTTGTAAATGATAGCACTTTACAAAAGCTTAATAGTTGTTCTTTTATGGGAGATTTAATTAGTAGACTCTCAAATCAGTGATATATAGTCTCCAAATCTGTTGTCACTGAATCCCCACAAGCCTTCTGGGTTCTACAGATGTACAGATGAATCTGGATCCTTCAGGGAAAATTGTATAATAGATCTCCTCATTTCTGGTTGAAGAATACTGTGTAAACGACTGCAGTTTGTGTCTTTTGATATGATTATTGTTGAAACCAAATGGTTACTGCTATTGATCTGGACTCTGGAGGAGTGTAGCCAAAAGACTTATTTAGCTTGCTCAGATAGTCTAACAGAGCAGGAAAGATTCCAGCTAGCTTGACTGTCTTACTGAGAGCCCCAAAGCAAACGAAGGAAAAAGCAAGTTCATTAATTCATATTTCTCAGTATCATATTATTCATTGGAAAGTAGAAGTAATGGCTGCTACTGACACTTATTTTAGCTAGTAAAATGAAATGAAGTCTGTCATCAAAAAAAAAGCACTTTAATGGGCTAATAAAGAATTATTCATTTGAGTATTTAATTACAAAATAGTCTATTTGATTTATGTAAAAATTTATGTGAATGTATGTATATATATGTGTGTGTATATATATAAATATATATGCACTCATAGGATTGACTCAGAAATTGCTACATCAGTGAGGGAAGGGATTCTGAACAGGGAGGCTGAGCTTGGTGATAGGAGTGGGAAAATGTAAGGGTAAGCTTGTTATCCTACACCCATTTGGCTTGGGCTAGCAGGAACTTTAAGTAGTATCATATCCTACAAAAATTACCATCACAGACTAAAGATATGTTAAGGCCCTAAAATAACCAAATAATGAGACGGATATGTTTTGGAACCAAATTAGAAGTCATGAAAACTGAGATGATTAGCTTTGAATTTTTTTTATAACTTTTTCCCAGATATTATTCTATGTAAATATTATGATACACTTATATATTTTAAGAGGTAAAATTTCTTATGAATTGTGTGGCAGTTTGAAGTTCTTTTATGAATCTCTAAAACAGAACTAATCCATTCATGTGGGTATGAGTCCCGTTTGACTGGATTACATCAGTGAGGTGTGACTCAAGTTGTCTCTGCTCCCTCCTGAGTCTGATAAAAACAGAGACACACAGACAGAAAAGACACAGGAATAGTATGCCACCATGTTTGATCCTGCCATGTAAGAGAGGATTGCTTAAGCATAAAGCCCCGAGACTGGGCCCATGGAGTAGCTCAAGAGGGGCACTGCTATATGCCTGATAGCTTACGGCTGAACTTGAGAAGAAAGTGATACAGCCTAGACTTGTATAGGGGACCAGAAAGAGACAAGCCCTATGACTTGTTGTGTTCAGCTGAGTTCAAAACTCCACAGATGGCAGCCATCTTGCTTCACCATGTAGAAGATGACGTTGGTGGGAAAACTGGTCTTATGGTGCCTTGATTTGGACTTTTCACGGCCTTGAAACTGTAAGCTTTTACCCAAAATAAAAGCCAACCCATTTCTGGTACTTTGTATTGGCTGCTCTTTGGCAAACTGAAACAAATTGCTATTCCATTTGAATTAATTAAGGATTTTTTTAGCACAATAATAAGCACCAGGTGAATTAAATATTGCTTACAAAACAAAAATGATTCTTAATATACTTGGTTCCAAATAATAAGATATTTCAGGTTATAAAAAAGATTTAGAAATGATTTTGAAATAATTAAGTGGACATCCACAAGTCGACTAGTAAATTTTTAACCTAACTTTGTATCTGAAATTCCCACTAAGAAAACTTATATTTTAGTCAAACCAATTAATTTATTCAAATAAATACAATAAAACCTAAAAGTGACTTAAATCTCATGATCTAATTTTCTTGCTTACATTGGTTCCTTGGCTTATAGGTCCACTCATTCTGCTTTAAATGTATCTTACATTTCCTTCACAGCTCAAATCAGTTTCTATCATTTATCCTTAATAACTTATTCAGACCACATTTGACTTTCTCTTCAATTAGATGCCTTACTTCATATTTTATTTGTAAGACCTATTTTCCCAATGAAGTTGTAAAACACTACAGAAAATAGGTGATTTTTATTCTTCCTTATTTATCTAGACCTAAAATTTCTAACCAACTGAATATGTATTAATGTTTGTTCTAGATATTAAGTAGGAAAGAATTTTGATTAAACCTAAGATAAATGGGTGCTTTTGTTTATTGCAAATGATGCTCACCATGGAATTATTACACATCATTTATGTGTATGTGTGAGAGAGAAAGAGGAGCTAAGATACCCACTAAAAATGAGGCTTGCAATGTAGAATCCCTCTACTAGTGCATGGACCTTAACTGCTAACAAATAAGGTTTAAATTCTTTTGAAACCAATCATTTATTATAAATTTTCAAAATGAAAATATGTTTATGTCATTTCTTTTATAAAGATAATGTAATCTTTTTTGGTAATTCAAGCAATATTGAAAATTATGAAAATCATTTTAAGAATCACTTTTTCTATTTTCTATTAGTCAATCTCAATCTCTCCCTCACTTCCCCATAATTGTATACATAAGCACAGCTGTGCATCTGTGTGTGCACCCAAAGTTACGTTTGAATAGAAATGGGAGCTATTTGCACACATACATACAATTCTATAGACATGGGAGCTTCCTATGGCACCTTCTCTTTTCATTTAGCAATGTGTCTGTCTCAGATTTACTTTTCTATCATAGGATAAAGACAATGACGAAAACCAGCCAGAATGCATCAGAGAACCACATGCTTATTTAAAATGAAATTATTTTGGCTTATATGTCTCACCAGCTATTAAATATTTCTAAAATCACCCTTAGATATAACTGACCTTTTATGGAAAAGTTTCATAAAGCTCTAGTTTGTGAACCTTCCTTAATTTATTTAATCAATCCCCAACTGTTGGTTCTCAATTTTCCAATATGAGAAATCTTATGTTGAAGATCTTTATAGTATGCCTAAGCATACTTGACTCATTATCTCCTTAGGATAAATTTTAAGTGAAGTTACTGGCTCAAATAAATTTTGATACATATTGTCTGAATGTAGTCCCAAAGTAGTTCCAATTTACATTTTTGCCAAGATTGTGTGAGAGTGCTTCTTTTCCTGAATTATTGGGATGAGGGAAAAGTGATATTTCCTTTTGCTTCACATTTCATTTTGATTTTGTATTTCTGGACTTATAAAATATATCTTTTCCTCATCAAATTTTTATATGATTCCATTGGTTTGTTCTATTTTCTTATAAATTTCACTGGTAGCAGGAGGATGTTAGCACTCTAATGTGTGTTTATATATGTGTGTGTATGGCTTTTAATTTATCTCTCCTGATTTTAATTGTTTTTCATTTACAAATACTTAAAATATGTAAGACAAATTTGGCCTTTTGAAAATGTCAGTTAGACATTTTCTCATTCTTTATTATGCCTTCTCTATCCAACATCTATAAAATATGCACACATTTTTTCTGTAAACCCATTTCAAATACCAAACCATTAAATGAAATCAACAAAAAATATCATGAAATTGTAAAATCCAGAATCAAACTATAACTTTGATGAAATGTTTTCTTATGAAAACCTTGAAAAAATATAATGTAATCTCTACCACTATAGATAACCTAAAAATTGCATGTAATCGTGTTGATAATTATAATCATTAGCAGGATTTTTTTTTATGAACATAAACAGATTAAAGGAATATTATATTTCAGAAAGTTTTAAGTATCAAGATTTTGGTATTGTGCTTTAAAATAATATAACACTATTTCCTCTGGCAGAACCCAATGAGACTGGAATGGAAATGCCTTTTTCTTGCAAAACAATCAGGGTGTGATTGATTATGCTTGTTCATACACGTCTGATGGATTTAAAAGTGATAGTATCTCTAATTGCAAATCCAATACTTGATTAATGTTGTTCTGAAGTTGAGTGACCTTTTAAAAATAGAAAAGTATTTCACATCAATCCCTGTATTGTTACTCATCAGAATACCCATTTTCACTCATTTGGATATGTGTTACTATTGGATTATATGCCACTACTCCTTAAAAACTGGGGCTTGAACTAATAAATTACTTTCACATAGGCACAAAGAAATGTGCATGTAAGCCATGTAGACTGCCCCAATTCACAATGTTCATTGCAAGTAGAATGTTCTTTTGAAGAGAGGGTTCTTGAGTAGAGCAGTCTGTAACAGGTTTTGATTCATGGCCCTTAACAAAGTATCCTAGACCTTAACAAAAAATCAGGATAAAATAAAAAGAAGGTCACAGCAGCCTTAGTGATATGCACACAATAGGAATTCATTAACAATTGTGTATGGACAGCTATAATACTAACATTTTATGCAACCATGCAAATTTATGCATTAGTGTCAGAATGACAAAGCTAAATTATACAGGTAGACTACTTAAGTCCATGATTAATAAGCAATTTCCAGCATTTAGGCTGTTTTTAAGTAAATGTTATGGAAATATGCTTGAATCAAGAATTAAAAGCTAAGCAAACATGCTAAACTTTCAAATAACCATTAACATAAATGTTAATCTGACACAAATACTCTTTTGTTATTTATTTTACTTGTCAGGCACTCTGTAACCTATGTTAAGTAGAAATCACTATTGTGCTTAAATATTACACAAATAGAATAAATCTACATAAATTCATTTTTTTTTAAATTGAGAAGAAATATGAATATAACTGAATATTTCACATATGGAAATTTTATTCTTCTTTCAAAGTTTTATTTTATCGTTATTCGGAATTACACTTGACATACAATAAATTGCACATATTTACAGTATTTTATGTGATAAGTTTAGACATTTGTATACACCCATGAAACCATCATCAAAATGGTAAAGAACATACCCAACACCCCCAAAAGTTTCCTTCTGTCTTCTTTTAATACCTCCTTTCTGGCTTTCGACATCTTCCCCCTTAACCCCAATCCCTTACCTTTCCCAGGCAACCACTAATCTGCTTAATATCGCTATAAATTGATTTGCATTTTCTAGTACTTTAGATAAATGAAATCATCAGATATGCATTTTTCTCTGTTTTTTCCTACTTTCATAATTGTTTTGAAATATCATGTTGTTGCATGTATCAATATTTTAATCCTTTTTTATTGTTGAGTAGTATTTCATTGTGTAAATTTTCACAATTTATATATCTGTTCACCTGACGATGGATATTTGGGCTGTTTCCAATTTTACAACCAAATATGCCATGACCATCTGTGTATAGGTCTTTCATGGACATATCCCCAACCCCACCCCCACCCCCACACATAAATATCTCAGACTGAAATGGCTAGATCATACAGTACCATACTTGTATACTTAACTTTTTAGGGAATTGACATGCTGTGGCTGTAACATCTTATGTTCATACTGTCAGTGTATGAGAATTCAAGTTCTTTTACATCCTCACCAATACTTAATGGGGTCAGTCTTTATCATTTGAGCAACTCTAATGGGTATGCAAACATATCTAATTGCAGATTTAACTTGCAATTTCCTAAGACCTAATGATAATGAGGGCCTTTTTATGTTCTTTTTTGTCATCCTTATATCTCTTTGGTGAAGTGTCAGTTCAAATTTTATGCCCATTTTTAAAAAAAGTTTGTTTGTTTTCTTATAATCAAATTGGGAATATTCTTTATGTATTCTGGAAACAAGTCATTTATGAGATATATACTTTGCAAGTATTTTCTCCCTCTGAGACTTGTCTTTAATTGT
The DNA here is from genome assembly GCA_029593785.1 of Cabassous unicinctus. Lineage (NCBI taxonomy): Eukaryota > Metazoa > Chordata > Mammalia > Cingulata > Chlamyphoridae > Cabassous > Cabassous unicinctus. Next base: position 19,696 of record JAQZBX010019365.1, read on the forward strand.
TTGAACAATGTCTTTCCAAGCACAGAGATTTTTAACGTTGACGATGTCAAATTTATTAATTTGTTCTTTTATGAGTGGTACTTTTGATATATCTAAGAAATCTTTGAATTAGAAGGTGTCAAATATTTTCTCCTATGAGTTTTTCTAGAAGTTTTATAATTTCAGGTTTTAAATATAAGTCTAGGATTCATTTTGAGTAATTATTTTGTGTATGGTACAAAGTATGGATTGAAGTTCAGTGTTTTGCATGTGGATATCTAGTCTATCAGCATCATTTGTTGAAAAGACCTATTGAAATATTTTTTGTATCTTTGTTGAAAATATGTCATCTGTATATGTGTGGATTTATTAATTTTTTGAAAATGATTTGTTCCATTGGTCTATTGGCCTAACTTTAAGCCAATACCACATTGTTTTGATTATTGTAACTTTATTATAACACTGGAAATCTGAAGTTTTAATCTTCCAAATTTGTTCTTTAATTGTTATGGTCACTTTAAAATTTTTTTTCCATATCAGTTTATGAACCATCATGTTGATTTCTACCAAAAAATTTCCTGGGATTTTTAGATTTCATTGAATTTATAGATCAATATGGGGGAAAATACTATAAAACAATGTTGTGCGTTTGTTTATATTGATACAGTATATCCTTTCATTTATTTAGATCTTCTTTAGTTTCTCTTTGAAGTGTTTTCATTCAGTATACAAGTTCTGCACATCTTTTTCCACATTTAAACATAGGTATTTCTTATTTTTGATGTTAATGATATGGTATTACCTTTTAAAATATAAATTCCCTATGGTTCATTGTTAGCCTATGCAAAAACAATCGATTTTTATACAGTATTCTTTCAATCTGCAAACTGGCAAAAGTTGTTAGATATAGTAGCTTTCTTTGTAGATTCCATCAGATTTTCTAAGTAGGTTAATACATTGAGTAACTTCTGAATTTTAATTCAATTTGTCTTTTCTAGGTGAGTACAAATTGATCATTATATAGTACCCTTTCCTTATATCCTTGGATTTGAATTGCTAAAATTTTGGCAAAAAAAATTTACATATGAATTCATAGTTCCTTGTTTGTTTGATTTTGTTTGTTTGCTTTTCCTGTGTAATGTCTTTATCTGATTTTGGTATCTGAAAAGTGCTCACCTCATACAATGAATTGAGAAGCATTCCCTCATCTTCAATATTTTGAAAGATTTTGTCAATAATTGGCATTTCTTTCTTAGATGTTTACTAGAATTCACCTATAATGTAATGCATCCATATATAAAGTTTTCTTTGTTAAAGGTTTTACCACAAACTCAATTTCTTCAATAAATATAGAGTTATTCAGACTATCTATTTATTCTTGCATGATCTTTGCTATTTCTGAAAATTTGAAAGAAATTTCCCCTTTGTTAGTTGTTGTGAGGTGTGAACTTGGCCAGGTAATAGTGCCTGGTAGTTTGATCAAACAAGCACTGGCCTAATTGTTACTGTGAGGACAGTTTTTGGACGTGAATCATTAGGAAGTTGATTGCATCTATGGCTGATTACATCTGTAATGAAGGAGATTGCTTTCAGCAATGAGAGATGTCTCATCCAATCAGTTGAAGGCCTTAAAAGAAGAATTCATGATTTCAGCAGTCAGATGAGATAATTCCATCCCTACTTCGGCTAGCCAGCTTCTCTGAGAAAATTCATTGAAAACTTTCGTTCGAGTTCCCAGCTTGCAGACTGCACTATTGAATTTGGACTCATGCATTCCCACAGTCATGTGAGACAATTTTATAAAATCTCATAATATTTACAGATCTCTCCTGTTGGTTCTGTTTCCCTACAGAACCCTGATTAATACAGCTTGATATCAGGAGTAGTTCTTGAGAAACATAATCTTAAAAATGGGATTTCTGAATTGGTTCTGAGGCTTTTGCAAATTGGCTCTTTAATCTAAGTAGATTCAAAGGCACTAATGACTCTATTTCCAATAATCAAGATGCTGCTGATAGTCCATGGTGTGAGTTGGCAATAGAGATATGCAAAATATCACCACTAGATACGGCTCCTTCCATGTTTTAAGAGGTAAGGCTCTAGGTGAGAGTGTTTTTGATACCTTAATAGGGTTTTGTGGAGTTAAAAGTTATAATGATATTGGCAGGTCATTCCTAAATATACTGGATACAGTTATAAAAGCAAGGGATGAGCTGAAGGCTTCACATCTGCAACTTAAATGCTGCATGAAGGATGTGAATGTTTTCTATGTGTGCCCTGAAACAAAATATTGTTTCATGTAGCTACAGATTTGAGATCTCTGAAAATCAGACTTGGAGTCTTATTGCATAAGTAGCAGATTTACAGCAGAAAGTAAAATCACAAACTTGCAGAGTCTCTGCTGTTAGAGTAAAGGTAATAATTGGAAAGCAATGGGATCATGAAAATTGGAATGAAACAATGGGTTGATAATGATGGCAGTGGGGGCACTGAAACCCTAATTTCTGCTGAGTCTTTATCAGATAAATCTATAATAGTTTATCCTGAGGAAACATCCACCTGACCCCCAGACTGCTCTGAGGAAACAGCCTCCAGACATCCAGTCTGCCCAAAGAGTCTGTTACCCAGCCTCTACCTGAAGAGGGCAATCCTTTTTCACCAAGTGTAACTGCAACTGATTGTCCTGAGGTATGGCTTGCAAGAAACTTCTAATACTTCTCCCTACTCACTCCCATCATCCCTCTTTTCTTCCAGATTCACAACTAGACTAAAGTCCCAACAAGCCCCAAAAGGTGAGGTACAAAGTGTGACCCATGAGGAAGTATGCTATACTCCAAAAGTGCTGCATGAGTTTTTCAGTGCATATAGACAGAAATCAGCAGGATATGTGTGGGAATGAATTTAAGTTTGTGGGATAATGGTGAAAAGTATATAAAGTTGGGGCAGGATGAATTTATTGATATGGGCCCATTAAGCAGATATTCTGGATTCAATGTTGTAGCTCAAAAGGTAATAAAGGTTGCTAACAGTTTTTTCAGGTGGGTGGCTGAAACATGGACCAAAAAAATGGCCAACATTACCTGAGATTGAAAATGCCAGAAATTCCCTGGTATAATGCAGATGAGGGGATCCAAAGACTTAGAGAGACTGGAATGCTAGAGTGGATCTAACATGTAAGACTGCTCACCCACCCCAGGAATGTACAGAAGACATACCTTTCACCACTGTGAGGAATACATTTGTGAGACTAACTTGATTTTTCCTGAAGAGCTCTGTGGTTACTCTTCTCTGTTGGCCAGACATTATTGTGGGAACTGCTGTACTGAACCTGGGTCCTTAAACTCAGTGGAGATCATTGGATCCCAGGATTGCAGAAGCCAAGTGGCAGCACTTAATTGCCAAAGACAAGGTGGGCATGGCTACTACAATGAACAGCAGGTTCAAAGCAACAATCAAAATAGTTTGAGTCACAGAGACCTATTTGCTGGCTAATACATCATGAGTTACCTAGAAGTAAAATAGATGGGCAATCTATTAAATTCCTCCTCTGTCTGTATAAGCAGAAGAAGTCTAGTAAATTGAAAAAAATGTCTGACTTGAATTACATTAAAAGAGAGTCATGGCTCCTTAATCAGTTCCCAGACTTGAGACAGTTTACAGACCCAGAGATCCTTGAATGAGAGGAAAGCCGGATCCCATTGGGGAAGGAAACTGTTAAACTGCCAAAAATTTATACTGTTAATATTCCTTCCTGCCTTCCCCAAAGAGACCAATGGTCTTCTACCAGGGTAATTGGGCATTGGGGAAAGGTAATGATCAGACATTTTAGGGACTATTAGATTCTGGTTTAGAAGTTTCATTAATTCTGGGAGATGCAAAATATCACTGTTGTACACTAGTCAGAATAGGGGCTCATGGGGGTCAGGTTATCAATGGACCCATTCTGTGGTTATTTTCCATTTCTGAAAAGCATAATTAGAATAGACATATTCAGCAACTGACAGAAACATCACATTGGTTTCCTGACTTGTGGAGTAGAGTGAGGGTTTTTGTGGTAGGAAAGGCCAAGTGAAAGCTATAAGAACTGTCCCTACCTAGCAAAATAGAAATCAAAATAAATACCAGATTCCTGAGGGATTGCGGAGACCAGTGCCATTGAGGACTTGAAGGATATAGGGGTGGTAATTGCCACCACATTCAACATTCCTGTTTGACTTGTGCAGAAAACAGATGGATCTTGGAGGATGACAGTGAATTGTCATAAACTTAACAAGGGGTGTCTCGGTGCAGCTGCTGTTCCAGATGTGGTATTGTTGCTTGAGCAAATCAACACAACCCCTGGTAGCTGGTATGCAGCTACTGATCTGGAAAATCCTTTTTTCTCAATTGCTGTTACTAAGGACCACCAGAATCAGTTTACTTTCAGCTGGGAAGGCCAGCAGTATACCTTCACTGTCCTGCCTCAGGGGTATATCAATTCTCCAGACCTATGTCATAATATTGTCCACAGGGACTTGGATTGTCTCTCCCTCCCACAAGACATCACATTGGGCTATTATATTGATGATATCATATTGATTGGACCTAGTGAGAAAGAAGGTATCAACTATATTAGACTTATTGTTAAGGCATTTGCATGCCAGAAAATGGGAGATAAACCCAACAAAAATACAGGGGACTTCCACCTCAGTGAAATCTCTACGTGTTCCATGGTGTGAGACTTGTTGAGATATCCCTTCTAAAGTGAAGGTTAAACTGTTGCATTGGTCCCCTCCTATGACCAAAAAAAGAGGCACAGTACATAATTGGCCTCTTTGAATTTTGGAGACAACATATTCCTCATTTGGATGTGCTAATTTGGCCCATTTACCAAGTGACCAGAAAAGCTGATTTTTGAGTGGGGACTAGAACAAGAGGAGGCTCTGAAACAGGTTCAGGCTGCTGTGCAAACTGCTCTTCCACTTGGACCATATGATCCAGCAGATCTAGTGGTACTGGAAGTGTCAGTGGCAAATAGAGATGCCATCTGGAGCCTTCAGCAGACTCCTATAGGAGAATCACAACTTAGTCTCTTAGGATTTGGACCAAAGCTTGCCATCCTCTGCTGATAATGTCTCTCCATTTGAGAAACAGCTTTAGGCTTGCTACTGGGCCTTAGTAGAGAGCAAATGCTTAACCATGGGCCACCAAGTTACCAAGAGACTTGAGTTGCCTATCATGAGCTGAGTGTTGTCGGACCTGCCAAACCATAATGTTGGGCATGGACAGAAGCACTCCATCATAAAATGGAAGTGGTACATATGAGATAGGGCTTGAGCAGGTCCTGAAGGCATGAATAAGTTACATGAGGAAGTGGCCCAAATATCCATGGCCCCCAATCCTGCAACATTACCTTCTTTTTCCCAGCCCAAAGCTGAGGTCTCTTGTGGAGTTCCTTACTATTAGTTCACTAAGGAATAGACAACTCAAGCCTCATTCATAGATGATTCTGCATAATATTCAGGTTCCACCTGAAAGTAGACAGCAGCAGTACTGCAGCCCATTTCTGGTATGTCACTGAAGGGCAGTGTTGAAGAGGAATCTTTCTAGTGGGCAGAACTTTGAGTGTGCACCTGGTAGTTCATTTGGCTTGGAAGGATAAATGGCTGAAGGTCCATTAGTGCAATGATTCATGGGCTGCTGCTAATGGTTTGGCTGGATGGTCAGGTACTTAGAAGGAACATGATTGGAAAATTGGTGACAAAGAGGTCTGGGGAAGATATTTGAGGATAGATCTTTCAGAGTGGGCAAAAATCATGAAGATACTTGTGTCACATGTGAATGCTCACCAGAGGGAGTCTTCAGCAGAGGAAAATTTTAATAATCAAGTGGGTAAGATGACCCATTTTTTGTATATTCAGTCACCCTTTTTCACTAGCCACTCCTGTTATTGCCCAATGAGCTCATGAAAAAAGTGGTCATGATGGTAGGGGTGGAAGTTATGCATGAGTTCAGCAATATGGGCTTCCCCTCACCAAGGCCAGCCTGGCTACAGCCACTGCTGAGTGCCCAACCTGCCAGCAGCAGACACTCAGTCCTTGAAATGGCACCATTCCCCAAGGCAATCAGCCTTTCCCCTGATGGCAGGTTGGTTACATTGGACCACTTCCATCATGTAAGGGCCAGCAATTTGTTTTACTAACTGGAATAGTCACATGCTATGTTCCCTGAACATAATGCTTCTGCCAAAACTGCTATCCATGGACTTACAGGATGAATTATCCAATTATATGGTATCCCACACAGCATTGCTTCTGATCAGGGAACCCACTTCACAGGAAATGATGTGCAGGAATGGGAACATGCTCATGGAATTCACTGGCCTTACCATGTTCCCCATCATCTTGAAGCAGCTGGATTATAGAATGGTGAAATCACCTTTTGAAGACTCAATTACAGTGTCAACTAGGTGGCAATACCTTGCAAGGATGAGGTAGTCTTCTCCAGAAGGCTGTGCAAGCTCTAAATCAACCTACACTCTATGGTGCTGATTCTCCCATAGCCAGGATTCATGGGTCCAGGAATCAAGGGGTGGAAATGGGAGTAGCATCACTCATTATTAAGTCTAGCGATCCAATAGGAAAATTTTTGTTTCCTGTTTCTGAGACTTTAAGTTCTGCTGATTTATAGGACTTAGTTCCTAAAGGAGGAGTGCTTCCACTGGTAGACACAACGATTCCATTGAACTGGGAGTTAAGACTGCCACCTGGCCAATTTGGGCTCCTTATGCCTCTGAATCAAAGAAGGGAAGTACTGTACAGGCTGGGGTGATTGATCCTGACTGTCAAGTGGAAATAAGACTGCAACTACACAATTGTGGTAAAGAAGTGTCTGCCTGGAATACAGGAGATCCTCTGGGGAGTCTCTTAGTACGATCATGCCCTGTGATTAAAGTTAATGGAAACTTGCAACAACCCAATCCAGGCAGGACTATGGATAGCCCAGAAACTTTAGGAATGAAGGTTTGGGTCACCCTACCAGGCAAAGAACCACAGCCAGCTGAGGTGCTACTGAAGGTAAAGGGAACATGGATGAGTAGTGGAAGGAAGAAGGTAATGATAAATACAAACTACGACCATGTGACTGGTTAGAGAAATGAGAACTGTAATGATTATTGATATTTCTTCCTTATTTTGTTATGAGTATGTTTGTATAGGTACATAAAGAAAATATCTTTGTTTTCTTCCCTATCATATCCCTTTATCATAGGACATAAGTTATATTAGTTTCATGTCATAATAGTTAAGTTAAAGAATATTTAGTTAAAGAGTAAGTATAACCCAAGGACTTACACTATATTCTCGAGCAAACTGATGCATTTCTGGTTGCATGCAGGACAGTTGACTATTGTTAGGCAAAAAATATTTTTGTTATTGTTTTTATTTAGAGATTAAGTATGGTTTAGATGATGTGTATGGCTGCCAAGTTGACAAGGGGTGGATTGTAATGGTTATACTCATGTGTTAAGTTGGCCAGGTAATGGTGCTGATCATTTGGTTAAACAAGCACTGGTCTAATTGTTACTGTGAGGACAATTCATGGACTTAAATAATTAGGACCTTGATTTTATCTATGGCTGATTATATCTATAATCAACTGATTGTTTGTAATTTGTGTTCAGCAATGAGAGAAGTCTCATCCAATCAGTTGAAGGCCTAAAGAGGAGAAGTGATGATGTCATCAGTCAGAAGAGAGAATTTCGTCTCTACTTTGGCCAGTCAGCTCCTCCTGGAGAATTCATTGAAAACCTTCATTGGAGTTCCCAGCTGGCAGCCTGTCCCTACAGAATTTGGACTTATGTATCCCCATATTTGTGTGAGACAATTTTATAAAATCTCATAATATTTACAGATACCTCCTGTCAGTACTGTTTCTTTAGAGAACCCTAACTAATACAATTGCCCATTTTATTTATTTATTATGCTTTTAATAGGTGCAGAATTTCCAGTGATATCATTTCTCTCTTTTTGATATGGATATTTTTGCCTTCTCTTTTTTCCCTTCTCTCTGTTTTTTTTTTTTTTAGCTAGAGGTTGATCCACTTTATTGATCATCTCAAAGAAACAGCTTTTGATTTCATTGATTTTTCTCTATTGGTTTTCTATTCTATTTCACTGATTTCTACTCTAATCTTTACTATTTTCAATCATCTACTTACTTTACATTTCATTTGCTCTTATTTTTCTTTAATAAGAATAAGACATTGGTTGATACCAGTGGAGTATAGTGTTCTAATTTTCATTGTCATATGATTGCTAATTTCCCTTTGAATTCCTTTGCGTTAAGATATATGTTATGTGGTTTCAAATACTTGGAGATTTTCAAAATATATTTTTGGAATTGATTTCTAATTTAATTCCACTGTTATGAACAACATACTTTAGATGACTGAATCCTTTGAAATATATTGTGTTTGTTTAATGGTCCAGAATATGGTATGTTTTTGGAAATATTCCAAGTGTACTTGACTAAACGTTATATTCTAGTGCTGTTGGGTGGGGTGTTCTATAAATGTCAATTAGATCAAGATGACTAATACAGTACATAATCTGTTTCATTGCTCATTTTCTATCTGTTATTGAGAGGGTGGTTTAAAATTACCACTATAATTGAGGATTTGCCTATTTCTCTTACAACTCCTTTGGGTGTGATTTATATATTTTTAAACTCTGTTTTAGATTCATACCCATTTAGGATTGTCATAACCTCTTGATTAATTGACATAGCTATCTCTGAACTGTCCATGTCTGTACTTATTAACACTTTGTTCTGAAATCTACTTTGTCTCATACTAATAGAGCTACTCACACTTTTCCCCCAATTAATGTAGTTGTGATATATCCATTTACATTCCTCTACTTTTATCTCATTTGTGTCTTTATATTTAATGAGAATTTCATTAAATATAGGTGGGGACCTTTAAAAATCTGATCTGACAATCTTTGCTTTTCAAATGCAGTAATTAGATTATTGATATTTAGAGTGATTAAGATATGGATAACTTCAAATCTATCAACTTATTTTTGTTTCTATTAATCTCATCTGTTACTAGCTTCAATTTTCTATTTTTTCTGTCATATTTTGGATTAACTGAGTATGTTTTAAGATTCCGTTTTATCTCATTTGTTAGCTTAATAGCTATCACTCTTTCCATACTTATTTTAGTGGTGATATTAGGGTTTATTGTAAAAAAAATATTTAATCACTGTCTAGGTAGAAACAATATTGTACACCTTCACTTTATGATATTGTTGTCAAATATCTTAATTTTACATTTTTTATGTCCCCCACAATACATTGTATTTATTTTGGTTTAAACAATGTTTTTTAAGTTTTTTAATTAGAGAAGTTGTAAGTTTACATAAAAATCATGCAGAAAATACAGAATTCCCACATTCTGCCCCCTCACAGAATAGTGTCTTCCTATTATTGACACTTTGCATTAGTGTGGTAACTTTGATACAACTGATGAAACAATATTGTTATAATTGTACTATTAGCTATGTTCTATAGTTCACTGTGTCATACACTTCTAAGGTGTTTTTTTAAAAAATTATTCTAGTACCATAAATATAACCTAAAATTTCCCCTTTAACCACATTCAAATATATAATTAGGTGGTGTTAATTACATTCACAATGTTGTGACACCATCAGTACCATACATTCCTAAAACTTTTCCATCACTCCAAATGAAAATTCTTTACTAATTAAGCATTAAATCCCCATTCCTTACCGCAACCCAAGACCCTGGTAGCCTGTATTCTGTTCTGACACTGTGGATTTGCTTATTCTAATTATTTCATGTCAGTGAGATCACAAAACTTTTGTCTTTCTGCATCTGGCTTATTTAACTCAATATGATGTCTTCAAGGTTTGTTGAAGTTGTCTCATGTATTAGAACTTATTCTTTTTATGACTAAATATATATTCCATTATATGTAGCTACAACATTTTGTTTGTTCATTCATTTGTCGATGGATACTACCCTTGCTTCTATCTTTTGGCAATAATGATTAATGCCACTATTTCTTTAATGGCTAAAGGTGTTGAGCATCTTTTCATGTGCTTATTGGCCACTTAATTTAATACTTTTTGATCTATAAACAATTATATTTTAAATTTATTTAATTAATAAAACATCTTACATATGTAGTTACCCTTTCTGGTTTTTTTTTAAATTTCTTTTTATAGATCCAGATTACCATCTGGTATCATTTTGACTTGCTTTAACATTTTCTGTACTGTAGGTCTACTTATAATTAAATTTTTCAATAGCTTCATAAATATTTCACTTTGTGTTTGAACAATACTTTACACTACAGAATTCTATATATTTCACTGATTAAATAATCCTAAGATTTATTTTTCGTACTTTAAGTTGCTAATTTTCTGTTTTTGTACTTATATTATTTCTGATGAAAAATTGCTGTTATATTTAACTTGATTTTCTGTACACATGTCTTTTATCTCTGACTGCTTTTTAAACTTTTTTCCTTTTCACTGGTTTTGGGCAATTTGATTATTATGTGCAATGATTTGCTTTCTACATGTTTATGTGTGTTTGTCTATGTGTGTGTGTACTGTTTGGGGTTTGTTGCATAGTTTGTACCATATTTGTAAATATTTTGGCCATTATTTTTTAAGTATATTTTCTATTACTCTTCTTCATCTCCTTTTGTAATTTCCGAAATATGTGTGTTAAACCACTTGATGTTTTTCTATAGTACACTGGTGCTTTGTTTTTTTAATTCTCTATTTTTCATTTGTCATTTCAGATACTATGTCATCAAGTTCACTAATCTTTTATTCTTCAATGTGCTTTTTTGTTAATGGAATACAGAGTATTTTTAAATTTCCAACATTGTCATATTCATTTCAATAATTTTTCTAGCTTCTTTAATGTATTGATCTCAGTTATAATAACTGTCTTGATGCCCTAATTCTAACATCTATGCCAATTCTGGATCTTTTTTATTGACTTTGGTCACTCAAAAAACTGTGTCAGGTGTTTTTTTCTTCTCATTGTGGGTCATATTTTCCTACATCTTTGCATGCTTGGTGAGATTTGATTAGAGGCTTGACATCGTGAATTTGCTATGTTGCGTGCTGCATTTTTTTTTCTCTGTAAATATTTTTGACATTGTTCTGGCACACGATTAAGTTATTGGAAAGATTTTTATCCTTTCAAGTCTTGCTTTAAAAAAATTGTTAGATGGGAGCAGAAAGTGTTTAGTCGATGACTAATTACTCCTATCTGTTGAGGCAAGAATCTTATGAGTAATATTCTCTTTGGTCCATGAATTACAGGACATCCCAGGCAATATTCTTTGACTATGCAATTCCAAATAGTATTTTTTTCTACTATTTGATGGTTCCTTGAGGTACTTTATTTTTTTTACCATATGCACCAGTCAGTACTCTGATGAACATTTGTGGGGCAACCTCTGAAGCTCTCTCCTCTGTGGCTCTGCCCTTTATCCTTTAGATGCCTGAACCATTCCAGAATCTCAACTCCTTATCCTCAACATCTTTTCCTCAGAGTCTTCCTTGATTCCTCCTCTTTGTGATGTGGCCTGGTAACTCAAACAATGCAATAAATTTGGAAAATTTTAGGGTACACCTCAATTGTTTCTCATTTCTTATTTATTGTTCTTCTTTCCCAGTGTCCATTTCCTTGAAACACATCATTTCATCTATTTTGTCCAGATTCTTTAGTTGTTTGAGACAAGAAAGTAAATCTGGTTCTTGTTACTCCATCTTAGCCAAAAGTGGCAGTCATGTTCTTTATCTTACATTAAGTCTTAAATACACTATTAAATTGAATGTTTTAGAGTGCAGATAAAGTAATTTCTACCTAAAATTCTTTGATTTCATTTCATTATAGCAACAGCATATTAATATTTTGTTTGCATCTTTATTTTACCTGTTACTGGAGTCTAAGGTGACAAAATATTTTTAGAGTTGTAAGAATTAAATATTAATTATACATTGTTTTTGTTTACTTTCCACTAAAAGATCAGGAGGATGAACATATATATCATTAACCCAAATGCCACTCCCTCAGATAGTAACAGTAGTCTGTAGCATTTAAATGATTCTAAGAACAAGCAGATGCTTTATCTAAAATACAATAAATGTCTTTAAAAAAAATAAATGGAGAGATTGTGAGGCTGCAAAGACTTGGGGAATTAATATCCTAAAGAAAATGGAAGTGCAGAAAAATGAGACCAACACTGCACTGTTTTGTTTTGTTTTATGAGGCTTTTCTTGAAGCTAAGCTGGCAAACAAAAGAACAAAAATGGCTTGCAAACCTGAGCATTGTTTTCAGCACCCTCCCATTCTAATAAGGAGAAGTTGGCATCAAAAACCCACTAAAGGTGGAAGTCTCCTAAAGACCAAAATTTTTCATTTGGAACTTCTGCGGGAATACATTTAGAAATGGAAAGGAACCAAGATTGACACTCAGTCTCTAGTCAGCTAACTCCTTGAATGAATTGATTTGATCTTCCCCTAATTTAGTTTTCTGCTGGAGGGAAGGGTAAATTTTTTCTAAAAGTGGCTGACAGTATCTAAAACCTCTGCAGTTTTTCAGACGTAATAATTGACAACCAATCAAAAATTAACAGGTATTCCAAGACACAAGACACAGGATAAGATATGATAAGATAAGATATAAAATGAAATAGAACAGAGCCATGAATGAACTCTATATTGGCGTTTTCATATATATAATTTAAATAACAATGATTAATACATTCAAGAAGAGGGATGACAAGATGGGGATGTTTACTAGAGAGTTGAAATCTGTAACAAAGTATTAAATCAAAATTCTGTATTGAAGTTAAAAATAGTGGAGATTGGTAGTAGCATTAAGAGTACCAATGAACTGAAAGATAGCTAAATACAAAATGTTCAGACTGAAAGACAAAGATTTTAAGAAATTAAAGTAGAAAAGTGTTAGAGATATATGGCAAATGATGAACAGGATTAAATTATGTGTATTTGACAAACAGAAGAGAAATAGAAAATGGGGCAGATGCAATTTTCCTAATTTTGGTTAGGAATTTTCCAAAACTTTTGAAAGGCATTAGTTATAGATTTATTAAGGTCTATGTATAGTAAGCAGTGTAAATGGAAAGAAAAAAATTATACCTAAGGCACATCGAAGGAAAATAACTGAAATCCAAAGACAAAAGTCCAAATATTAAAAGTAGTGGGGCAGAGAGTGGAGGAGATTTATTACCTTTAAGAGAGCAACAGCACGATTTGCAAATATCTTCCCATCAGAAATGATGGAAACCACATGCAAAATAAATCATAATTTGAAAGAAAATGCACTACAATCTATAATTTTATACTTAGGGGAATATATTAAACAATGAAAGTGAAACAAACACATACTGAGGATGGGGGATTTGGCAAGAATTTATTCTTAAAAGATCCCCTTCACAATATATTCTAAAATGAGTTCTTTATCCCTTGGAACATGATAGAAGATAAGAAGAAAAAAGAAATTAAAGGGAAAGGATATTTCAAATCTGGATCAGTTAAATTATTTTATTTATAACCTGGAATAGTAAAATTTATCTCTTTTCCCTGTTTTATCCTTTGGCTTTCTATAGAACTTTAATTCACAAATAACTCTCTCAGGAGGATAGTTATGCCCTTCATGTCCTAATGAAAATACAATCTTAAAGCCAATAGTTTAATTTTCTTCCTTTGTTAAGTTGTGAAATGACTGTATCCTTCACACTACTCTATACAAGATATTAATCATCTCTTCGTCCTTCCAACTTCCATATAATTATGGAATTATGGAATAAATAAAAACTACTGTTTTGTAAATTCAGTTTTTTCAAAGTGTTAACCACATTAAGATTATTGATATTATTTCTTTCGATGTTTTGGTATTTCTTCCTAGAGCCTTGATTTTCCTGTAATTCTTTGAACAAACTATTGTAAAGTCTCTAACCCTTTATCCTGTTCTACATCTTTTATATTCTCATCCACCCTTCCTTATTCATTTAAGCTCAAATGTCAAAAAGCATTTTATCCCCTATGGACTGCACATCTAATTGTGTAATGAAATTTAGTTTGAAATCAATCACCAATCAAATGAGATTTACAAGTAAGTTCTCAAAATCTGTTCAACATGTGTGCTTTTTT
>JAQZBX010019366.1:0-33871 GCA_029593785.1 Cabassous unicinctus
AGTCAAACAAGTATTTGATCTTTTATAATTTGTTTTATAACTGCTGATTACCTAAAGCTTGAGTGTTTTGGGGTAATAAAAATGTATTCATACAGCTTTGCTTCCCTAAAGTTTAATAATTTGACTTGTCATTAGGAATGGAATTGTGGGGGATAGGAGTACTTTCAGGGCTGTAATTCAATTCATGTGCTTGAAGTACATCCACTTTAACTGTATTTTATGCTGCACAGGACTTTGTTTTTTTGCAATTTAAATTGTGGGACTATGAAATATTATTAGCTTCTATGAAAAAAAATCTGCATTGGCACTTCGATTGTGTTTGTTCTGCTAAATTATCTTGAATTTTTAATTGAAAGGCAGTTTATTATAATTTTAGTATCAGAACTATAGATAGTCATGGAAACATTTAATGATCATGTAGCTTGAATTTTCTCTGACAAGGAGGAAATTATCCTGTCTGCCTGACTTTTAATAGATGACATTCTGCCAGACCAGCATATAAAGATACTGTATCAGAGTCAAAACTGAAAACTCAAATGGAAGTCACATTCAAGCTCATAACAATCAGTTTCTACTTTATGTATGTTCTAGGACACTGTGGAATATATTAAATAATTCCTGACACAGTTATCTTTCTCCCATTCTGATTCTGATCTTAATTTAACCCTTTCCTGTGTACGTTATTTTGGCTCTTTAGTTTCTGTAATAACATGATTTCAGTATATCCAGTAAGTGTTAAACAACTTCTTGGTTATCACTTTTATAGGAGCACAAGAAGCAACCACCAAGATTGAGAAAGTTGAATGAAAATACTTGCTTTTTGATTACTGGCCTCTGTTAAGTTATATCATCCATCCCAACCCTTTTATTCACTATATAATAGGAGTTCTAAAAAGCAAAGTGAAGATACTTGTGTCAAGGATCTCACACCTTGGGTGGGTTTTATGTCTCCTGGTGTAGACATTCAGCTCTGTGGGTCAGCTCATTCAGTGACAACCATTTCTGAGTCAACTGGCTAATGAACTCACATGAAGTAGAATTGGGTCCCCTGCCAATTATTAGTTTACAAAATGGAATTTCTCTTTTTCTTAGTTTTTTTTTAAAATAGGTAATATATGCACATAGTAAAAGATTCAAATAGTACAGAAAAGAAAAAAGATATGCAATAAAAAGTAAGTTTCTAACCTCCAGTGGCCCTCCATTTCCCTCTCTAGAGGCATCTTTAGTTGCCAATTTCATGTATATTTTTCCAGAGAAAATCTATACATTTACAAACAGATATGTGTGTATATATATATATATATCCTTTTTTATAACATACTTTTCTGCCCCTTACTTTTTTCACATATTTATATATCTTAGATGTTATTAGTATCAATATATACAGAGCTACCTAATTTTTAATGGTTGCATAGTATACCTTTGTTTGGATGTGTGATAAAGTTTTAAACAACCAGCCCCTATTGGTGAACATTTAGCTTGTTTTTAATCTTTTCATACTACAGATAATATTGCAGTGAGTGTTCTTTGTGTACTTGTACCTGCATAGCTATAGGATAAATTCCTAGAAGTAGAATTTCAGGGTTAGAAAGTAGGTACATTTTTTTTTTGATACACATTTCCAAATTACCCACCTGAAGATGAACTGTTTACAGTTCCATCCAACAACTAACCACACTAGAAATGTTATCTTTCCGAAGATAGTTATTTATGTCTCTTCTTCCATTACCCTCCCAGAATTTAGATACTTAGGAAACCAAATCCAGAAGATTCTTAATGAGCATGAAAGGATAGCCAAGAGAGCTGGATGGTCTTGAGGGTTTTCACACAGGGTCCCCTGCTTTTCACTAGGCTCTACTTTTCTGACTCAATCCATGTCTTTTTTTATGCCATGCTTGATAAAAATCAGCTAAATTGAATCTCTCTTTTCAAAACTCCATACCAATGGTCATCTTTCAGTGTGTCTTTATCATTATATTATCATTCTTATTTCTTTATTTCATAACATACAGTTATCCTATTATATACAGATTATTATTATTTTCATTTATTGTGTTTTAATTTGACTGATTACTCCAACATGTGTGTGTGGGGTGGGGTATATTTCTTCCAGAAATAAAAATATAGGAAGGATTATTTCTAAACCTGTTTCCTAAAAACAACTAATTCCATCAGTGGTTTATAAATCCTTACTCAGTTCCTACGAGTTGTACTTCCTGGTCCTTAAAAGCTTGATATTTCCTGTCATTTATTTCAGTATTTTCTAGTTTTAAATTCCTAGGCTTATCTGTGTTTGAGTCAATAGTCTTCCCTGCTTTGATTACTACTGACTGATCAATAAATTATTATAAAGTGTTTTGGAGATAGAATACTCTATAAAAGATACCACTGAGATTCCATCCCTAGATTTCCTAATGTACCACTGAAGAGCTATGTATAAGGTAGAATGTGTTGATTGATTCATGGTGTCTATCTCCAGCAAATATATAGTGAGCATGAGGTGTTGTTAGGTTTTGTTTTGTTTTGTTTTTAAGAAATTCTTGAATCTCAAGAATCTCTTGAAATTGCTTGATGTTTTAAACAGTATTTATTGTAACTATCAAATGCTTCCCATTATTCCCATAATTCAGTCACTGCTTTAGCCAGCATTATGTTCTTTATTCACTAAATCATCCTTTTTTTCCCTCTATGCTCTCATATCTACTGTCTTCTGTTCAAAGAAAAGGTCAAAGTAATCACCAGCTATTTGAGTTATTAGAATATACTAAATATTTTATAATCCTGAAAGGCTAGAGTAATGGGGGAGGGGTAAAGATTAATTAGAGAAATTGTATTAGTAAACAGTGTATACTACTGTTTTGTTTTTTACCTCTTGGACAATGTCATGGACTGCTAATGATCACAGTTCTATGAACCTACAAATAATACGTAACAGAGTAGGGATAACACCCTCATTTTCTGCAGTTCCTCTACAGAATTTTTTTCCTTAACAAATATTTTTAATAAAAACATTTTTCTCTGTAACCTTAAACTTAGAATAAATTCTACTCATTATTACCAGTGGTTGTGATATATACTAATTAGTAGGGCAGGTGTTTTAGATTTCTAGGTAGGGTATCATTTTTCCCTCCTCAGTTCCATTTTCACCATCAGACTAAAATTAATGATAGTTTGTAGGCAAACAGTAGCAATGATAAAAGAATTTGGAGTGGGGTACATTTACCTAATTACTCCAGGATCCTTATACAACTGAATAGGGTTAACAGGCTTTTTATGGGCTAATCTGGAATCCTAACCATTATTAGTTATCATTTCTGGGTGAAAATTCTTTCTCTGTTCCCAAAAGTTACTTATTTTTAAAAACTGTTGGTACAAAACTCATTGCAAAATTGAAGACTAATTATATTTTAAGTGTTTCTCCAGAAATTACATACTGAATAATGTTTATTTTGTACTGGAGAGTTATTAACCACTCTCTTTAAATATGCAATTTTTAGCAACATTTAAATATTTCTTATATTTATTCTTAGATTTTAAATTCTCTTTAAAATTTGAGAATTAGTTTAGATTTCTAATTAATTTGCTGTACTTTATCTATTTACCAGAAGTATGACTAAGGAGGGAAGAATTCTTTTAATTATATTATAGTGGTAAAACTGTTTTTGTGTTTTAGAATAATCTACTAAAAAGATAAAGCAAATAAACTGTAATCATCCAGCAACAAAGCCTTTTCCTATCTATTCCACAAAGCCTGAGTAAAGAAAAGAGCTGACAGATATGTGATGCTTTATCACACTTTATTAGCTACCATAGAAAAGAGATGAAATTCCAGAGTTGATACTTATGAAAGAGAATATCCAGAAGATCTGATGTGACTCAGTGCAACTACTGTGAAACTAAAATGTTTGTGTTTTTATTTCAGTGACATTGTATGCCTCCTGTATTCTCCTGGGAGTGTTCTTGAACAGTAGTGTACCTATATTTTTTGAGCTTTTTGTGGAAACTGTCTACCCAGTTCCAGAAGGAATTACTTGTGGAGTTGTCACTTTTTTAAGTAATATGTTCATGGGAGTACTTTTATTCTTTCTCACATTTTATCATACAGGTAAGAAATTTGATTTTTTATTTACTGTCTTAATGAGATATGAGAGAAGTTTCTGGCATTGATATATAGGGAATTTACATGGAGATTTTTCATTGAGGTAAATTACCTGATTTGAGCCTTCACATGCAAATAAAAAAAATCCTCAGTTGTTTTTCTTGAAATTCACTCTAACCTGATCTAAAGCACCCTCACCCTCAGAGTTTCCTATTTAATTAACTTGGGTTGGGGCCCAGCATTTGTATTTTTTAAAGCCTCCCAAGCAATTCGAATATGCAGCCATGGTTGAGAACCATTTATTTTTTAGAAAATACTTGGGCCCTACTGTCTTAACATAGGGTTTAAATTAATTTAGGTGTTTATATGTAGTGTAAAGCCTTAGGAATGAATGAAAGAAGACCATGCAAGAAGTGTATAGAGTGTATAAAACAGTGCTGTCAAGTTGAAATTTCTATGATAACTTTATCTGCAATGTCCAATATGGTAGCCATAGACCACATGTGGCTATTTAAATTTAAACTTAAGTTAATTAAAATGAAATGAAATTTAAAATTCAGTTCCTTAGTTACATGTGGGTTAGTGGGTACTCCGTTGGCCAGTACAGGTATGGAGGGAAAGAAGGTTGAGGTTCAAACCTGAAGGTACACCTCTGAAGAATAGGGAGATCCTTACCAAATAGGAAGGGATGGGATCCTGAATCCAAGTGGAAGAGTTAGCCTTGGACGAAAGGAGAGACACCTCTTCATTGGAGAAGGGAGAGAAGGCAGTGTGCATGGGTGCAGAAGCTGGACAGGTCATTGAAGGAGTGTGTTCTCTTTGGCACCAGTTTTGCTTAGAAGCTGGGTTATCTACTAAGAGTTAGTGGGAAAGTAGTGGAGAAAGAGCTTGAGGAGAAAAATGAAACTTTAAAATAGGGCATGGGAGGAAATGCTGCCAGGGGCAGCTGGAAAGATCACTGGCTCATACGTTGAATTCAGACCCAGCTGGTGTTGATGGCCATGGATTTATAGTGGCTCCGTTTTGCACAAAATTAAGGATGTTTCTTAAATTCTCTCTCTTCTGTGGTCCAAATATTTCCTTATTAGTTCATAAGATTAGGGCATACTTATCTAGGATTCTTTTTAGCATCTTAAGGATTTAGACTAATGAGTTTTGCAGGTAAAGTTTTTATTGGTTTCTACAAGGTTTCTACCCAATTTTATTCCCTTATTTTAAACAATCTAATATTACCACCTTTTTTTGGTGACTGTTCTCTTAACTACTCTTGGATACCATTAAGTTTGGATAGTTCGTATGTGGAAGAATCTAATTTATAAGAATCAAAATATAAGAATGCTCTAAAATGTGACATTCCAAGAGGCCAAATTGTTTAGAGAAAACTTTCTAACAGGCTTATCATTGAAATAGTAACCATGCTAACCTCCTTGACTGGCAAGTAAATTTTTGAAATTTTCAAAGATGATGAAACAGAATCTGCCCTTTTGGGCAACTTTTGACATAGCATTTTCACCTAATAACAAAAATCATCCAAATGATAAATGAGTTTCTTAGTAGAATTAACAATAAACTAGATTGCTCCTATCAATGAGTAATGCTCATAAAGTAGGTTTTAACTTTGCCCAACCTGACAGGAGTTTGGTTTATCATATAAAGAGAATGCTATTAATGAAATCAGACCACTCTTTACTATCCTCCTGGAAATGTGTGTTTCTATTTAGGAAAAGTGTCATCACCAGGTATGTTAGGGTAAGATCTTTGCTTTCAATTATTTTTTTAAAAAACAGTATTGTCTAATAATTACTACCTATCTGCTTTAATCCACTCCACTTGTGTCACAGTTGAACTTAAGAGACGTACTGCTTCTCTTTTGCCTGATAAAATATCAAAGATGACTGTGATGCCTCTGACGGCGATAAAAACCATTTTGCAACTGATGGGCACAGGTATGCAAAGTGGTTCATGCAGACTAGCAGAGCTGTGGTTTGCCTGTTGGATGGAAATAGAGTTTTGTCCTCCAGTATTTAAAAACAACAATAGTAGATGTCAGATAACATTATCTCCCAGTAAACCTCTTGCATGTGGTCTCTAGTATATAGCAAATATGAATTTATTGATAACTTTAAGGCAGGGAAGACATCCATAATGGTCTCTACCCTAAATATCTGGTGTAAAAGAGTATAGTGCACTCTTGTATGATTTCATCTTGCTTGGCCATACAGTGTCTCTGTCACTTTCATAGATCCAGCTGCAGCTTTTGATTTGTTCAATAGAGACTGGGGTCTGGCATGAATTAACTAGAACTGACATCAGTCAGTACTCACTTCTTCTTTTGCAGATTCAAAGTGACCAGATATAGACAGATATTTTTATTTCTTTGGCATAGGCAGCAGAAGAAACACTTAGCACCATTTCTGCTCATTCCTATCTCACTGATATAATTAAGGATTTATCTGGCTTAAAAAAAAAAACTTCCATCTTTTGGCTGATTTCTGATCAAATGTTCTTATATATTATATCGATGTAGATGTTAAAAGGTTTCTGCCTAAATTCCATGAATATTGTGAAAAAAAGGAAACTTTAGATAATTAATGTTATCCACCAAGATAAAATTTTCAGGAATGAAAAGTCTCAGAAACTCACATATGATTAATTGATCTTAACCATTAAGATCAATTGAGTCCTTTTGCAGAGGCCCACTTTCTCTATAATTGAGGTAGGATAATACATAAATTGCTAATGTGAAAATTTTGGAAAACATTCTCTTAAAAATAATTTTTAGTTCTGCAACCTGGTTCAGAATTTTTTTCCAATATATTTTTTTATTAGAGAAGTTGTAAGCTTACAAAACAATCATGCATAATGTGCAGAATTCCCATACATCATCCCTCTACTGACACATTAAACATTGTTGTGGAACATTCCTTACAGATTATGAAAGATCATGATCAGACTATTACCACTAATTATGATCCATAGCATACACTTGGTATATTTCTCCATAAACTGCCTCACTTGGATTTTTCAAGGTCAATTAAAAAAAAAAGCGTTGTTACTTGCTCCCTAATATAAGCATATTTGCAAAACTGACTTGCTTCTTATAATGTTTACTTTAAGAATCTCAGTTATTTCAGACAGCACAGTGATGCTAACTTCACATACAAAATCAATTTGAGAATGCTATTATATTCTTTATGAGCTCTGAAATGTATTCTAATGTTCAATTTTATAGTTTGTAGCTTATTCTGAAGTTTATTATTGTCATTTCTTGTTGCTGTTCTAGCCACTTTGCAGCAGGTTTTGGCTAAATGCATTAAAGATTTTACCTCAGTCCATTCCTTCTGAAGCGGCTGACCATAAATTCAAGGCTGCAGGATAGCTTAAAGGATTCAGGGAGCTGGCTGAGGTATGAGGCATTGAGTAATGGTTACCAATAGAACAAAGATCAGGTTCAACAGATGTGGCCTAGTGAGAAGTAATTCTTAATCAAAGAAGAAAAATAATGCGACATAATGGTAAGATCTATTTAGTAGTTAATGTGAAATGAAGGGCACCAGGGATTAAACTGTGAAATTGTGGTATCAACTCGTATCTCACCTTGAGTGTTACCAAGAAGAATAACAGGCCTTAGAAGGGAGAGAATTTTGTTAAATCACCATAATTTTGGTTAAATCACCAAAGAAAGTAAAAGGTTGGTTTTGGAGCATAGTAGCTGGAACCAGACAAGTACTTGAAGGTGGCAGAAACCAAAAGCATGGCATTGTTGAAGGGACAGTGAGGTGAAAAGTGTAACAGTGCTGTCTGGAAGAAAAAGATTAGAGGAGGAACAAAATTCTAATTAGTTCAGGCCCAAAAGAGCATCATCATTTTGTGTGGTGTCTTACACATAAAGCACTACCTAAATAATTCTGTGTTTTGTGCCAGTGCTAAACTACTGATTCATTATAATTATGAAAAGAAATAAAGGGTGTCTATGATATAAAGGTAACCCACTTCACTAAGTAAAATGTAACACCTGTGCAAACCATAAATTGGCAATGAGAATACTCAGGCCACAATGTACTAGATGATGGAGAACCAGCAGTATAGAGGTGAACTGGGGAGGCCTGCCTTAGAGTTCGGATTTATATATTCTCTAGTGAAAGAGAAAGGGAAGGACCGATAGAAAGCTGTACTAACTGGAAAAGATCAAAAAGGTAAGAATAAGAGTTCAGTGGATCAGGACTCTGTTGGCTCAACTACATCATTTGACATCGGGCAATTGACTTTGCTACTGCTAAGTCAAATTAAACACCTAAGCTGTGGTTTATGTGAATGGCTTTCAGTGGAATGATCTAGAGGTTCCCGTCTCTGATCTTTTGCTTTCTGAAAAGGCAAATGCTTTCAGAGAGCGCTTGGCAGTTGATTGAGCCAAGTAAATTTACTGAAAGGTGGATTTGGATTTCCAGAGAAAGGCACACAATGAAAACCAATCAACAAACCATGACACTGAAGAGCAATTATGAGGCATTTTTAGAGACTTCATCTGAACCCAGGTAGAAGGAATAATTTTACAACTCTGCTGAAATAAAAAATCTGCTTGGCAATATTTGACAAATCCCTAGGTTTAACGAGAACAAGGACAAGTTGATTGCTGCTACATACATATTGCTCTCACTCCCCATAAAGTACAATCACTTGGATTTAGAAAATGTCATTGTTGTAGATTGCGTTGTCACATACCATATTTTCTTTCATCCGTTGCTTAAATTCTACTGTAAAGTTAGAATTCTCACTTTTAATACAAACAATATGCTATCATCTATAATTAACTTTTTTCTTTTTTTTTTAAATTGATTCTTTTGGCCTATTAAAATTATAATCTGAAATCCAGAGGTTATGTGACTAATATAAAAGCAGAAAATGCTTGTAGTGTCATTTCAGGGACTATTAGAATAAAGACAGGATACCAGAGGTCATGGCCTTTCTGAGTGCTTAGATTATACTCAATCCAAGCAAAGCATAGAAAAGAACCTTGCATGAAAATACCATTGAAATAAGTGTCTTTTTTGCATGCTGTAGAATAGTATGTCTGTCTTTTAAAATATAGAAATTAAGAGCCTATTACAGAATAAAGGTCTTTCAGCACCTCTTCTTACTGGTTGGTTTTCTGATTTCCATTCCTGAGCATAAATTGCTCTTTTAGCCATATGAATTATGGATTAAACTAATGCAGCAGTGTGGAAATCTTTAGGATGATTTTTGAAGATTAAGGCAGTATTAGCATTCCGTAGAAATACAAAGGTAAAATATAAACTGATAGCAGCGACCAAAAAAAAGGATACTGGGAATCTGTTTCCCTTGTTTTTGTTTTTTGTTTGTTTGTTTTGTTTTGTTTTAATTGAAACTGCTAAATGGGTAATTAAACTAGAGAAGCGCTCTCCAACCTCTAGCCTCTTTATGCCAAAGAGCTGCTCACTCCTGCCCAGAAAGCCTCAGGATTGACTGGAAGAGGGGGCTGGGTTAGCAGAGGGCTGAACAGATGTCCGACTTTAGGGTCAGTGGAGCTGGAGGAAGCAGCTGGAGGCAGTGGCAGTTGGGTGGCGTGTGTGTTGGCAGCAAGTGGCGCAGTATTGGCTTGTTTGAGAGTCCCGAGTTCATGAGAAAACATTTTTGAAGAAGCATGTCCTTGACACCATTAAATCAAATAGCAGCAGAGTTGCCTGTTTAGATGATCCCTGCAGGCTTTCCAATAATTGGTATAATACATAACTGTTTATACCAGTAGAAAATGAAGACTAGAAAGAAATAAACCAAAATATTCACAGTGGTTTCTCTGGAAGTAGAATTAGGATTGCTTTCTATGTTTTAATTTATTTTTCTATACATTTTCTAATCTGTCTTGCAATGATTACTACTTGATGGTTCTACTGAGACTTAGATATATCTATCCAAAAGATGTAACAGTATTATCTTAAAATTCAGGTGATTTTCTTATTTGTCCAACAGATATTTCTAAACAGGGACAAGAGTGATGGTGCTAGAGGGCACTTAAGAAATAATTAACAAACTAATATCTAAAGATGATTGATTTTTATCTTTGAAGTAATAGATTTATTTTGTCACCAGAGTCAAGGTGGATTAAATTGATGAAAAGTTATTAACATTGATTAAAAATATTCCACATGAAAGCCCTGTAATGTATTGTATGCATCACTTAGTCTCGAGATTGTCACTGTTTATTGGAAGCTGGTTTTCAGGCCTTCAAGGGTGCATTTATTAGATGTGCTTTTGAATGCAGAGCAGACTACTCCTGGCGTTCAGGTGCTGTTGTGCTGGTAATACATGAATGTTTAAAACTGCGTGTTTTTGTCTTACAGAGTTGTCTTGGTTCAACTGGTGCCTTCCTGGGTCGTGTTTGCTCAGTCTCCTCCTCATTCTGTGCTTCAGGGAATCCTATGACAGACTCTATCTTGATGTGGTTGTCTCAGTTTAATAGCACAGACTTGAAGGAGCTTAAAAAGAGACTGGAAATCAATACTGCATACTGCACATTTGCTTGGAATTGCACATCTAACAGAAAAAAGGAGATGAGAGAAACTTCATGCAGAGGTTTTGTTAGGCTACACAGATGATCACGTTAACTTAATTGCTACTAAGTAATAATAATGTGGGGCTTGAATGATAATAAGTGATTTTTAAAATTACATGAATGGCATAACTATGCCTGATCCCTGGGTTGGAAGTGTGGTGTCTTACACATAAAGCACTACCTAAATAATTCTCTCTGTGTTTTGTGCCAGTGCTAAACTACTGATTCATTATAATTATGAAAAGAAATAAAGGGTGTCTATGATATAAAGATAACTCCTTCCCTAAGTTACATATCAGAATAGGAAGAAATACCACTAAAATGTCTAAAGAAGTTTAAACCCTGTATCAAATTTTAATTATAAATTAGTCAAAACGTGTATAGATGTTAGAAATTAGCCATGTGTACACTACATTTTTTTCTAATAAAGCCATTTCTTAGATGACTCCTTATTTTTAATCAGGTCAGAAAACTTTGGGCATCTTTATTATGGTGAATAAGTGCTTTTAGTGACTCCAGAGCACATGCATTGTGTCTTGGTCTCACATTATCCTTGTTCCTGTGAAATACAATTTCATCTACCGTGCCCTTAAATGATTATATTAAGGGTGACTAAATGTTTAATACAGCCGCATTAAATATTGTATGAAAAAGTTTAATTCCGTTCTGATTTAGCACTTTGTAAAAGTGAAATGGCAAATCACACAGAACATCCTGTGTCTTCAGCCTATTTATGCAGGTATGTATATATACATATCTATATATGTTTGGTGATGTGGGATGTAATGTCTAGCGCCAACTATTATTTACCAGGATTAGATTTTATTAAAATATCCTGTTTGAAAATAGCAATTTATATCATTGAAACTTTAAAAATCTGTTGAGTGATTTCTGAATTATATTCTTGTATTTCAATTTAGGTTGTAAAATATTCAAATCTATATGGAGTCCATTTATTTGAGAGGGAGACATTTTGCCAGTACCTATTTTCTTTCTGTGGATGATAGATGATACAGCTTTTCAAGAATTAACACTCATTGGACAACTCTCAGACATGTATTTCTCTATGATAGAAAATATTTTGTGGTTGGATGATATTACCACTATTCACATTTATATAATTCTCTTTACACAGAAAAACAAATCATTTTCCAAAAAAGTAAAGAATAATCCTTTACCTTTGTTATTCTCTTCTTCGTCTAACCCCCTTTTCTTTTTTCTTCACTTGAAATGGTATCTTCATTGTCAGATTAATATTTATTTTCTTTGTCTTTTTCTGGACAGACAGGGTACAAGCCAGCTCATTCTATTAGCCAAGGTGGTAAAAGTGTGGTTAAGGAAAGCTGGTCAGCACTTCATTCTGCTCATTTTACACACATGCACACACCATCACAAATGCTCATACATACCCCCAAGTGCCCCCCACCCCCGCTTCCCTCTCAGCTCAGTAAGTTCAAGGCTGTGCATTCTAGTACTGTCTAGCCTTCTTCTAAGATCCTAAATTTGAAACTTGAAAATAAAGAAAACCCTCAAATTTAACAGCTGACTTCAGTCACCTGCCTGTAAATCATCTCCCTTTGTAACCACCCTGCTCTCCTAGCACCAAGAAATGAAGGAACTAAAGAATGTGCTAAAGAGAGGAAGAAAATCTAGGAGAGCTGGACTTAGTTCCAATTAACTCTGTCCTTCTTAAATAAAGATAAAACGAAGGCAAAATTCTTGAAGATGATAGAAAAAGAGCCACTGATGGTGTCGGTAGACCGTGGCCATGTCATGCTTAAAAAGCAAATTGAAAAGAGGGGAAGGAATTGTGGCATTTGGTTTTAGTCAGAACTATTGTTTTTGAGGATGCTGCTGTATAAAATTCTGCTATAATAAGACTTCTGATAGAGAACAACTTAACTGTGGTTAATTCCATTCATTACACAAAACGAAGAACACTTAAAATATTACCTAAATGACTGCTTAGTTCAGAGACATCCCAAGTGGGTAGTAATTAAAAATCCTTGCAATGTGCCAGGCACCAACTATTGTATTTAACATACATAAGATGAGGTGGATCCCTCTACCTCCTTTGTGTCTGTTCACCCCTCCAGCAGATAATTACTCTAATCACAAACTGTAACTGTTTTAAATGATCAAAATTTCATATACTAAATCTGATAGAAAGGGAACCAAAAGACTTTGGGGAGTGGGAGGAGGGTTACACATTACTATTATTTTCCTTGAATATTTCAAATCATATTTGCTTACCTTTTTATGTATTTCTAGTATGCATCAAAATAGACCAACTGCTGCCTTTGCACTTTCTAAACAAACGTTATAGAGTCCTAATGAAATTTTATAACTGAAAGAACTCTTAACACTCCACTAATCCAAACTCTTATTTCATTTTGTTTTTTTAAAGATTTATTTTATTTATTTCTAGCCCCCCCCCCCCATTGTTTTTGCACTTTCTGTCTGCTCTCTGTATGTTCTTCTGTGTCTGCTTGTCTTCTTTTTAGGCAGTACCGGGAACCAATCCTGGGACCTTCCAGAGTAGGAGAGAGGTGATCAATCTCTTGTACCACCTCAACTCCCTTGTCTGCTGCATCTCTTATTGTCTATCCTCTGTGTCTCTTTTTGTTGTGTCATCTTGCTGCGCCAGCAGGCCAGCACTCCACGTGGGCCAGCTCTCTGCATGGGCCAGCTCTCCGCTCAGGCCAGCTTGCTGCATGGGCCAGCTTGCCTTTCACCAGTAGGCCCCAAGAATCAAACCCTAGACCTACTTTATGGTAGATGGGAGCCCAATTGCTTGAGCCAAATCTCTCATTTGTTTGAGATCTCTCATTTGTTTCCCCAAACTCTCATTTTAGAATTTATAGAAACAATCCCAGAGAGGTAAAGTATCCTGCCAAAGGTCACATTCCTAGTTAGTGGAAAACTAGAACCAAGGCCCACATCTTCTGATTCCCAAACTAGTATTTACTCCTACCTCACAGAATTGCAGCTTAATTTAGACATTTTGGGGTGTTCGTGAACACTCTTCCATATTTAAAAATGTTGGGACTTAAGAGTAAATTGTCATTATTGAGTGAATATGGAAAGTACAGGGATTAAATTGAAGTGATTGGTTTTTTAAGTAAAATTATTCGATTTTTTTTCGTCACTATCCTAAAATCTCTAAGTCTTAGCTTGCAGTGACATGATGTAAAAACTTTCTGATGAATAATTCAATCCTCATAAACCAAGTTCATAGCAGCATTAATTGGTAATGACATACTATGGCTTACCAGTGAATACCTCACAATTTGTGGCATTTTAAATTTGGTCCATGGTAGAGGTATAGGAACAAGGCAGTTGCATATACAAATTCATTTCACTGGAGGATGGAGCTAATAAAATAACATCAGGGAAGTGGGTATAATGTAATTTTGTATATTTAATCATATAAGGCCTAAGGACCAAGTTTTAACATAGATCATATATTCATGTTTAATTATTCAGAATGTTTACAGTTTGTTTTTATGAAGCCCTTCTAATGAGAGATCTCAGCTAAGGGATTTTAAATCAAAGAGATTAAATTCCCATCTACTTATCTTTTAATAGTTTTTTTTTTATAACTACTATTTTTACTAAAATCTAGGCATGCATCTTGATGTTTGCATAAGTATAAGCTTCAGTTTAAACTCAAGATTAAATACAAATATGTAGTTAATTTGTTTTAAATTAATGTTAAAAATCATATTAATTTCACATTTGTCCCTGAAATAATTAGCACAGAATTACAGTGGTTATACCATATTATAAAGCAAGTGCAAGAGCTGTGTTATGAAGAAAGCTTCATATTGAAAAAGACATATATAGAAAACTGTGAGAAAATCTTATCAGACTTATTTTATAAATATAGGAAAAATTCAGTTCCATTTTAATTTAGAATTATAATCATACAAAAGAAACAAAATAAAGTTTATTTCTGTACTGTCAAACAGTTTGCTAGTCTCATAGGAAGTAAAAGCAATACTTGGACTGTCCTAGAAGAACAAAAGTTTACAGTGGGATTTTTGGGTTCTTTCACAGCATCCATTTGGATACTTGCAGTTCAGTAGATGAGTAGCCCACTCTTTAAGCAGAAATCTTCTTGGCTGTCTTAGCACTCATTTCCTTTCAAGCATCCTCGAAGCTCAGTTGGAACCTCAAATTTAGGAGATGACCTCTAGGACCCTCAAGACTTTTAAGACACCCTCTGACATAACCCTGAATCTCTCTCCTGAACTTTATATCAACAGTTTAAATTTGCCCTTGGTCAGGGCTGAAACATCAGTTTCCTGTTTCACTTAACAAGCTTTCTGAGGTGACCTCATTGCCTGGTGCCTCAGCTTTCCGAGCCCTGGTATGAACCTCATCTGAACTCCATACCTGAGACCCTTCTGACTTTCCACGTCCTTGAGCTGACTTCCTGGGACAGGCTGCTTCAGCCTCAACCTCTCCCTAAGCTCCCAGGCAGAAAACCCAGTCTCATTCCTGACTAGCATATGAGGCCATGTATCTAGGCTTCCCACTCCTGAATAGAACACTGGCATGATCAGAACATAAGAAAATCAGGTGCTCTGAAAAGACTTCACAGTTTTCTTCACAGCGAAGTACTATAAGTTAGAATTTTCACTGAAATGGGAATTGTAAAGGTCTCTAACAAGTTTCCAAAGTTACTATTTGTTGCATTTTTGGAATACGGGCTAATTAATGGAGTCTTATGGCTGGATCCTGGATCCTGGTTGGTCTCAAACAACAGCTTCCCATCTTAGGCCACACTCAAAAAGAGGGGGCGAAAAGTTGCCCCAGCCCCAGCAGTTCTGTTCATTTAACAAGGGGTAACAAACAAAAAATTAAACATAAGCATGGAAATCACTTCAGCAGCTTTTCAGAGAGCTTTAATAAAATGATGGAAGCACATCAGACCATCTAATCCAAACACCTCATTTTACAAATAAGTAAACATTGAGCCTTGTAGGTTAAATGATTTGACTAAATTCACCCTAGACCTGCATTCCTTTTAAATAACTTTCTTTCTTTAAAAAAATATTTTTTGAAAATTATGTAAGAAGCACATGAATGCATAACCATTATAAAATACCCGGTATGGAAATATAGAAAGTAAAAGTGAAGTCCACCTCTATACAAACTCTTGTCTAATCTATTCTCCTCTTCAGAGGTAGTGCCTATGAATCTTCTCAGAAACTTTCTATGCATATACGTGTGTGTGTGTGTGTGTGTGTGTGAGTGTGTTATGTAAGGGAAAAATAAAAACATTCAGTGAACTATTTTTTTTACCATATTGACATAAACTTTATGGGAAGAAGCAGGAATCTAGGATTCTAATTCCTCTTCTATTAATCCTGTATCAGATGCAGCAGTTGTTAATGTAGACATTTCAGAGACCCAGATATATACAATTAAGCTCTATCATATTCTGAAATTTAAAAGTGAATTTCAGGCAAGCCAGCCCGTGTGGCTGGCGCAGCAAGATGATGCAACAAAGGGAGACAAGGAGACACAGAAAAATGCACAGCAAATGGACACAGCAAGCACAAGCAGCAAGGGGGGCATAAATAAATAAAAATAAAATAAATCTTTTTTTAAAAAGTGAATTTCAATATGCAATATTCTATTTTCTTATTGGAAATGTAGTTTCTGTTTTTGTGCAACCGACAATAGGTCCATATACTTGAGAGAAGAAAATGAATGACCCACCCCACAGTCTTGACAGGGGTTCCTTGGTTCCCCCATCTCTTCAGAGGCACTCAGTACTGTACAAAACAGAAAGTATAGAGAATAAGCTGGTGCAATTCTCTTTTTTTTAAATAATAATCAGTGGAGATTCTGGTAATCCTTACTATTTTCCTGGTCAACTTCCTTAGCTATCCTAACTTTCAAGCTTCCAGTAAAACTGATGAACTGTATTAGGACAAGAATTTAGCTTCATTTGGTTACTTCTTCCTTTCCTGTCCTCTTGCCCATCCAGCTTTCCCCTTTCTGGTAGTGTCTTCTTGCTCGTTTCTGACCATGCTTGGAAGAAAGCTTTGCGAAAACCAAGTTTTCTAAATTGCCAGCATGAAAGAGGAGAGCTGGCCAAGCAGTTTTCATGAACTAGACTAGAGAGGACATAGGAAAAGAGGGAACAACCAAACCAGGGACCTGTTTGTTTGTTTGCTTTTATTTGGTTTGATTCATCATGTGTCAGCATATATTTGCATCTACAGAAAGCAGACTGTCAGATCAGATAGTCCAGCTTATCCTTGAACTCTTATCTCTAAAGTTATGGCACCAAAGGAAAGTTGCTTTGCAATGATGTCATTTCTATGCAGCCAAATTCTGCCCAAAGAACTGTACAGATATTTTACTGAATGAAAACAGAGTCAGCATGTCAGTACACAGGTGTTAGTAAACAAAGCTTCACTGAGACTATAGTGTGGGTATAAAATCTGTCAGAGAGAGAAATGAGCACATGGAAGACCAGCCCGGATGCCTGGGTTCCTGTCTGGTGTGTTGCTGAGCACTCTCGGAGCCTTGGGCAAGTCACCTGTGCTCTCGAGGCTTCTGCTTCCTCATTTGTCAAATAGGAGGGTCGGAGAACATGCTCCCTTTTGCTGAAAAGTTTTAGAGTTTTCTTTTTTACAACTATTGATCACACACAACAGAAAGCAGAAAGCAATGCAAGTACAATACCTTTCTACCGGTACTTCCGGGGTATATATTGTCTCTTCAGACAATCGAGGAACTTCTCTAAGGTCCAGTAAGTTGTAGATGCCAGGTAGTTACAGAAACTGTTTCAGACTCTTATCATATTCATTTATTCCTTCTTTCATTCATCCTTTTATTCATTCTGGAGTATTATATGTGTGCCTGCAAAAGAGAATAAGAGAAAGAAAAGATCTTTCTACCCTTCAGGACCTTTCAGACATTAAAAAAAAATTCTCCTGAACCAGCAATTGCAAAAGGAATGATGGCAGTTCCTTAAATATTAATTACGCATAGGAAGAGCCTAAATATTTTTCTCATGACATCATTAACTATAACTTATTTCAAGGGAAGGATACTTTGTTCTATTGACATTTCTATCGTAGACAGTACCTAGGTTTTCTAGGGCCATAGAATCAATTTGTCAAGAGGAATACCAACAAAGAAGAAAGCTAAACACCAACAGGAAGTCTTTCTAATGATAGAATTTGGAGCATCAACCAGCCAGATGGAGAAGGGCTACTTCGGTGGGGAAGCCCTTCAGGTCCTTCCACCTGGGAGTAAACCCTCAGCTATAGTTGATGCATCATAGTGAAGTCCCAGCCTTCTAAGCCTTTGCAGAAATCCAATGAATGCTGCAAAGGGCAAGAAAGAATCACAGCTTCAATAACTACAGGCGATTTTATTTACCCCAAATGTCTCCAATTCCAAAGTTACTTCCCTCCCCACCAGATATATATCATTTTGGATGCTTATGAAAATCAAGTATTAGGAAAATTCAGCCTCCATCCTACTAAATTGCATCCCCAAATCCCAAACAAAATCACTCCCTTTCCTACACCTTTGTGTTTACGTCTGTAATTCTGTGAAAGTGCCTGGAAGAAGCCATGAGAGGTGGCCAATCCCACTTCACCTGCCCTAGGCAGAACTGGGCCTGCCCGATGGAAGCCAGCCAAAATTGAGGGTGTGTGTTGGGAGCAGTCTGTTTCTTCTTAGTCCTTCCCTCAACTCACAAATACACAATGACTGCTCTTCTTGATCAATAAGTTACTGCTAAGAAAATTGTTTCAGTAAGTGATTGAATGTCTCTAATGGAGCTGTCCCTCTCCTCCAGACCTCTGCTGTCCTTTCATGCTTGCACCCCAAAAGCCATCTCAAGGACACCCTCTCTCTATCCCTCCTCTCCTCTTTTCAATTGCACTTATCCTTTTCAGGAAAAAAAAAATCAGTTGGTATCTTAGCCCTGGTATTTCACCCTCATCTATCCTAGAATAGAGAAGTCCCCCCATATTTATTCTCTTATTTAAGCTGAAAATTGGCACACACACCCCTTAACAGGAAAATCCATGCTGCATTCTGGTGCCTTTAATTGCCCTCCCATCTCATTGAGGGAAAGGTTACTCTAATGAGTCAGCTAATTCTGTTTATCCACTCTTCTTTTATGAATATTCCTTTACCAGTAAATACTTTATTAGCTAGATCCTCAAGTTTATTTGATATTTCTTAACTTAGATTTTTGCTTACCAAAACTGCTTCTTTCATCTTTAAGCAGACTGTAATCTTTTTCTTTCTGAGTGCTTTATAATACAATTAGAACATAATGGAACATTCTAAAATGAATCCAAGCAGCAGTTCCACCATAGCCATATTAAATGCTGGAGAAGGAAGATCATATAAAGATTTAAAAGATGCGAGGTGGGAGAGCATATATTGGGTTCCTGCTACATGCTGACCACTGTGCTAGGCACTGAGGATTCAGAAGCAAATAAGACACTCCCCTGGCCATCAGAGATATGAACTCCATGAATCCATTTATAAAAGCTGCAGTTCAGTGATGGCAATACCTCCAAAGGCTGTTGGAAACTTTGTAGCTCATCTCTACAGCTGTCTTGGTTCCTCTGTGGGATCTTACTCTATTTGGGAAAACATGTTCTAAATCCTGTTCTCTTGGGCCACTAAAAATCCAAGCCTGTCCCTAATCGACATATGGTTCAGTGTGACCTTTGTAAAAAAAAATGCCCTTGGATAATCTTTGAAAGAAAAGGTAGAGAAATCTGTTCGGATGTCTTGAAAAGAAGTGGAAAGGTTTTTAGGGAAAGCTAACAAGCTTCTAAAAGTTTCAGATCTGCTAGTGTTCATTCAGGCAGATGGTTAGGCAGAGACAAGAGTCTTCTAGCAAGGGGCAGACACTGACCGTGTAAAGGAATCCGGTAGACGGCAGCAGAAGAGTTCTTGAAACCTAGGCCAGGCCTACAGGCACTCTTGCTGAGCAAGAGTGGAGGAGGAGGTTTGGAGGCCTAGAGTTGTGGTAGAAGCAGGTTCTGGAAAGTAGAACCCTGAAGCTGGCTCATTCTCACTGAGTCATCTGGCATAGCCTCCTGCCTCCAAGCACATCCTGCTTCAGCGTGTCTAGCCAACTGCTTTTTCAGCTCTCTAGGGATGACGCTTCTACAGCTTCCCTCTGTCATCTGTTGCAGAGCCACTTTCCATTGCACTTAGAAGTTCTTGCTTTCAAGAAGGGGGTGGGCAGGAAACAGTGGGAGAGGGAAAACAAGCAGAACAAGTCAGGGCAGGGGACCTCAAAATGAAGACGAGTTGTAGCAGAGTCGGAGGTAGGGAAATAAGCGTCCCCATTTTGCACTTCCTTCCTTCGCTTAAATGTGAACAGCTGATACTGAAGGATATGGGAATTTTATAAGGTGGAGCTAGCCATCTGGGAACCTCACCCTCACAGGTGCCCTGTCTACCATGGTAGAGATTCCTGTTTTCCTCTGAGAAAGCAGTATAAATCTAGACTTGCCCCAGAAGAGCTGTGTTTTATCCAAAAGTCAATAACTTTCACAATCCCCCTCCGTTCCACCCCACAAAGGAATGTTTCATAGTGGAAGGCATGCCTTCAGTACCCACTCTATTGTTTCTTGCACTCTGCCAGAGTAATTACTTCTCATACCAATCCTTGGATGCAAAGAAATCATGGGTAGTCCAAGTAGATTTAGAGCCAAGTCAAGTTGCAAACTCTTACTCCCTTCTTAGTCTGCCTCCACCCTTTCAGTCACACACCTAGAAGCAAGCCAGAAAGCATGGCCAACCAAAATCACTCTCTGGAAGCCCAAGCACTTCACTGTTTACCCTCTGTTCTCTGGCCAGTGTATTTGGCCTAATTTTACACCCTCCAGGTTATTTGGCTTTGCTTGGTGACCACACTACATTACAGTAAGGCAGGAAGGCATGTAGAGGCCAGGCCAGCAGTTAGAAGGAAGCAGAGATAGGAGGGCTGCAGGAACAGCTGGCTGAGTTGGACCAGAGAGCAGAGGCAACTGCAGTAGTCCCGGAGCCATCACTCTCCACGATGGGGGTCCTGGCATGCCAAACAAGCCCTCTACCCGCAGCCCCAGGCCTCTCTCTCAGCCTTGAGTCCGATCCCAATTCTTCCCCTCCCCTGTCCCCTCCCTCTGGTCCCAGCCTGCACTGAAGTCCCTGACTCCCTCTCAGTCTGTAGAAGAATAAGGTCTTTTCCTGTTTGGGATCATAGTCCGCCCTGGGAATGTTTTTTGGCTAAAACTGCTGCAGTTTGAACACACGAAGTTCTCACTGTCAGAATGAAACAGTACTCCAGGCTCAATAGACACCCTGCCTCTGGGGCTCTTAAGTAAGAGAATGGGTCAACCTGGTCCCAGACGAATGGTCCAAGGATGGGGAACAGGCCAGATGATTTCTTGAGCTTCCTCCCAGCTCCAGGACCTGATTTGAAAATAGAAACACTAAGATACAGGTTATAGCCACGCTCCACCTCCTGTTACACCCCGTGTTTGGCAAACTTTCTTCTCCCAGCTGGAGAGACGGTGCAAGTATGAAAGGGTGCAGGGAGGTGACTTGAAATCTGCCAGCACTGAGAGACGCTGTGGGTATGCACATCGGCCAGCCCCGCTCTGCGACCTGGTGGGTCACACGGGTGTGTGTGATGAATCCTCTGAACCTGTCACAATAACATGTGAAGTGTTCTCTGTGTTTTTAAATAATCCTTACCATGTAAAGATTGTATTACATTTTAATAAAACTGTGTTTTTGCATTTTACTTTTATAATATTTGGGATTTTATAGATTTTTATTTTATGGCCAAGTATACTTTTGTAAGGAAATGTGAAAGTCTTGAGTATTTTTATTCTTTCAAAATATAGTTAATGTCACCTGTAAGCACTGATAAACATTCTTCACATGCAATTTTCCTTCCTTTGAATCGGGAATTTTTAAGAAACCGTGTTTTGGCATAGCATTTTATTTAAAACCATTTTACACATGGTGAATACTGACGATTCTGAAAAATAAAGATGCATTTAAAACCTCTGTGCCGTTACATTGTAGAAATGGTAATGTGCATTGTTTGCCAAAGTGGTAATTAAATGTTTAATGGCTTAGAACTCTTCCTTCAGAATAGGGGTTCTAGTCATTACTCACAGCGCAGGAGCTTCCAAATGAGCCTTCCGCTTCTTTGGAGAATGCACATCAGGATGGCCAGCTCCTGTTCAGTCGGGAAATATGGTTTTGTTGACATTGTAGTTACTGTGCTTGTGGTTTTGCAATAAATGTGTATTGGAAGCACTTGCGATAACGTGGTCTGTGTTGTTTTTTTTTAATCAAACTCCAAATGGCAGGAGAAGTGGAGCCAAAACTCCTTGAGCATTCGGGCAGTGAGATGTGGTGGGAAAGAACAGGAGCTTGGGAGCAGGACAGACTGAGACAAACCCTGCTCCTCCACCGTTGAGCTCTGAGATGGGAACCCCTTCATCTCTTTTGGAGATTCTGTGTCCCATCCATTAAATGTATATTTATATATTTTATATAATATATATTTATAAAGGAGAGGGGTAATTATATTTACCTTGCATGGATGTTGGGATGAACATAAAACACCTAAACATTTCGGGAGCCCAATGTTGTTTGCCTACTGCCTTTCCTTCTTTTATCCCTCCCAGAGTCTTCAGCATCTACTCCATAAATGCTGGTTGGGTGAACACACAGTGTACCTGTCTTATGCCATACGAAATGGAGAATTTTTGCTCCATTTATTGGTAATAAATTTTTCCATTATAAAATAATACACTGTCATTGAGGAAATTTGGAAAAATTAAGAAAAGTATAATGGTTTACTTCTTGTTGTAAATGTTTTTAATATAGTACAGATTATACTGTATTTTTGCTGTATATCCTTAACGTTATATCATGAACATTTTCCCATGACAAGGGAAACTAAGATATTTCGTTCTATTGTTAGACATTAAGCTTGTTTCTGGAGAGATGTACTCTGGAGAATACATTGTTTTATATTTATTGCTGTCCTAGTTTCTGATTATTTTCTTTGAAGAGATACCTAAAAGGAGGAATACTTGGTTCAGGTATGAGGACTTTCAGCTCCTGGCATGTATCCCCAATTACCTTAATTCTTTACCCAGCCCCATTGGGGTCCCCTAGCATACGAGTTGGTTTCAGAGTTTCTGCTCTGGTGGGAGAGATGACAAGGAGTGGTGATGGGAGGGTAAGTCACACTGGCCTCTCCTTTCCCTTCCTGTTCTTTCTTCCCTTCTCATGAACTATATGCTCTTGGTGTGGATGGGCCCTGACTCAACCCTTTAGCTCTTTCTTACATGAAAACACTGGACCTGATGATCTTTACGATCCTGTTGAGTTCTTAGGTATAACAGATAAAAGGCACTAATAAGGCACTGTAGGATGAAATGGAGGGAGGGAGGGAAGGAGGGAAGTTCTCAAGTTTGGATAAATGGATATGGGAATAACCTATATAGGAGACTGTAGCTTATGACTAAGTGGTGTCTTAGAGAACTATTTCATGCATAATTTACTGGACGGTATCATTTGTTGCCTCAAAGGAAGGGCATATCTTGGAATTTTGTCAAAGAAACAATTTTTATAAGGCTCAATATCATACTTTGAATATTTACTTTGACATACCAGTAATGCAGATTGCAGAAACAAATCTTAACCCCAATGCTTAGCTCAATAACAATAATAACAATATTGGGTGCTTGCTCTGTGCCTGATATTGTTCTAAGCATTTTCCATGCATCATCTCCTTCAGCCGTCACAGCAACCCCATAGATAGGTTTTATTATTCACTCTTTTTTTTACAAGAGGAGCAAAATGCCTGAGGTCAAATAGCCGATGAGCCTTGGAGCTGCTGTTTGAGCCGAGGCTGCATGGCTATGCAGCCCCACTCTCCAACCACTAAGGTAGTGATTTGTCAAACAATGGAGTGAAGCAACATTTCCGAGGGCAGGGGAGGGAGCACAAACATAGTTTTTGCCCAACTTTGTGCCAGGGCCTTTTCTATAATCAGCTTACTCTTCACAAAACTCCTATGAAGTGGGTGTCACCACAACTACCTCACAGATCACAGAGTTGGTAAATGGTAGAGCTGGAATTCCAGAGTCCAGAATTATCCCTCTGTGTCCATGGCCTTCAAATCAGGGCATGTGCACTCAAGAGGTTCACTGGCAGGATAGATTGAAGGAAGCCAAGTACTGTCTTTCCTAAGACTGATCAGAAATGGCTCCTGCCTGTCCTGGGTCATGACTGGGGCCTCCTTCCTCATATCCTCTTTCTTATTAACCTTTCTCCCTCTTTAAAAATGAAAGGCACATGTCTGACACTGAGTAGTATTGCGATGGAGGGCCTAAGATGTAAAAAACACCCAGCTGTCAAAAAAGGGAGGGCAATTAGAATTTGTGTGTCCACAATACCTCTTATAACCAGGAGAGAGCTTCGTACCTATCCATTTTGTACACATTTCTGTAATGGTAATGTGGCCTTATGAATGGGGTGTTTTAACTCATGTTGGGATGTTCAGAATTCAGTTGTATTGTAGAGTGGGGTAGCAGGAAGGATGGCAATTGTGGTCTAATCTCACCTCTTCCATTACCCAGCTATTGTCAATCATCACAAAACTCCTAATGGGGGTTCCAAGAGAGCAAAAAAAAGGAGAACATCCATGGGAAACAAGGGGGGGTAGCAGGAACTTGTTTCTGCCATGTGACACACTCATGTCAAGGCTGCAGGCCTTCCATAACTATATCCGTCGTAGAATATTGAAGATTGGAACGCAGCATGCTGCTCTTGAAGCTCATCCTCTCTGCACTGAGGAAGAGCTTGGGGAGTGCTCTCCTTCACTCCTGCCTTGGTCTGCATCCCAGGGGCCAACCTGAGAGCATTTCAAGGAAGAGGAGATAGGACGTTCCGTATTCACTTATGACTTCTGAATAGTATACCTCCGAGTAAAAGGAATGTTGTAAGAGGTAAGTTCTTATTTTATTACTTGTAGAAGAAATGTTTTCATTCACTTTTTAAACCACTTTATTGAGGTACAATTGACATACAATAAACTGCACATATTTAAAGTGAACAGTATAAGTTTTGTACACACCCATGCAGCCATCACCACCATCAAGATCGTGAGCACACCAGTCACCCCTTTGATCTCCCGCCCTCCCTCCCTCCACACCCCAGCCCCAGGCGATCACTGGTCTGCTTTCTGTCACTATAGATTAGTTTTCATGTTCTGGAATTATATAAAAATGGTATCATACAGTATGCACTCTTCCTTTTGGAATGACTTCTTTCAACATAATTATTTTGATATCCATCCACATTATTATGTATATCAATACATTCATTTTTCTTGTTGATTAGTATTTTATTGTGTGGATATACCATGATTTACTTATCCATGCAAAGGTTGATGGATATTTGAACTGTTTCCAGTTTTGGGCTCTTACAAATAAAACTGGTAAGAACATTTGTGTACAAGTCTTTGTGTGGACACATGCTTTCATTTCTCTTTGGTAAATACCTAGGAGTGGAATAGTGGAGTCATGTGATAGGTGTATATTTACGACTGCCAAACTATTTTCCAAAGTGGTTGCACCATTTTATGTTCTCACCAGCAATCTAAGGGTCTTCCAGTGTTCCACATCCTCACCAGCACTTGGTATGGTCAGTCTTTTTTATTTTAGCCATTCTAATAGATGTGAAGTAGTATGTCATTGTAGATTTCATTGCATTCTCCTAATGATTAATAATGTAGAACATCTTTGCCCATTTTGTATTGGGTTGTTTGTTTTCTTATTGGATTTTGATAGTTCCTTATATATTCTGGATACAATTCTGTTACCAGATATGTATTTTGCAAATATTTCCTCCCAGCCTATGACTTGTCTTTGCACTCTTTTAAGAAGAGTGCACTCTTTGAAGAACCTCTTCAAAGAGCAGAGGTCCTTAATTTTGATGAAGTTCAATTTACCAATATTTTCTTTTATGGATTGTGCTTTTGGTATCATATTGAATCGTTCCCTAACCCAAAGACATAAAGATTACTTTTCCTATTTTTTTCTTCTAAAAGTTTTATCATTTTCATTACATTTTGTCAAAGGGAATTGAATACTATAAATCTGTTTATTTTTTTTTACTTGGGTGCAAGTCTCCTCATTATTATAGCCAACTTTTATATTTTTTGTTTATTCCAAACACACATTGTGGATGCTTATGTAAATAATGTACTTAACAGCAATCATTAATACAAGTTTTGCAAGTACTGAACTTACTAATGTCTAACACAGTCTTTTTTTTTCCTGCTGTTAATTTTCTCTTAATTTTTCTCATTCTAGTAACAAATAACATTCATCCTAAACCCCTACTCTTTAAAACTACTTTATATTTAATAATTGTCAAAATTAAAATATTCCCATAGAGTCTTTTTGTTGTTGTTTTTTAAAGATTTATTTATTTTTTATTTATTTATC
The DNA here is from genome assembly GCA_029593785.1 of Cabassous unicinctus. NCBI lineage: Eukaryota > Metazoa > Chordata > Mammalia > Cingulata > Chlamyphoridae > Cabassous > Cabassous unicinctus. Next base: position 26,198 of record JAQZBX010019366.1, read on the forward strand.
CCCCCCTTGCTGCTTGTGCTGCTGTGTCCATTTGCTGTGTGTCTTCTCTGTGTCTGCTCATCTCCCCCTTGCTGTGAGGTCTTGCCGCATCAGCCCACGGCGCCGCGTCAGCCGGCCTGCCCTCACAAGGAGGCGCCGGGAAGTGAACCCGGGGCCTCTCATATGGTAAACGGGTGCTCTATCCATTGCGCCACACCCGCTTCCTGCTGCGAGGTTGCTGCATCAGCCCACCGCACCGCTCAGGCCGGCGTGCCCTCACAAGGAGGCCTCGGGACGCGAACCCGGGCCTCCCATATGGTAAACGGGGGCTCTATCCACTGAGCCACACCCGCTTCCCCTCCCATAGAGTTTTATATTCATTATAATCATAGTTATATTTCAATCCCAAATAGTATTTTTAAACTTAGATCTTACGGTCATAGAAAATTCTAAAAAATTTAAATTACCATTCATATGCATATTTTAGTTGCAGAGAAGAATGATAGAAAGAAGACTTTCAAGCTCTTGTGTGGATCATCTCACTGAATCTTTATGACAGGTCCATGAAGTAGGCACAATTACTATCATCCTCATTTTACTGACAAGAAAGTGAAGTACAGACAGGCTGTTACTTGTCCAAGATAATGCAACCAAGAGGTAGAAGACTGGCCCATGCTCTTAATTATTATATTATTCTTGCTCTGGTAGCCAAAAATATACCAATGGATAGAAGTTATGGCCCTAACCTAGGAAAGAAAAAACTTATAATGGGCTTAAATGAAAGCTTTTATATTAAAATTCCTTAAATCATAAAGTAAAAAAAAAAGAAAGACTTTCAAGCTCAAAAATATATTACATTAGGATAAGATTCTGTTGGGGGAGTATAATGTTATACAAGTTCAAGTGATAAAAGGAACTATGTAAATTTTTCAATTGTTAAAGAAGAGCTGTTCCTGTATTTTTTAAAAGCTATGCTTTTTAAGATTCTATTGGCTTCATTTAAAAGAAGTTTTATTTTTAAATGATAGTATTTACAATATGCCAGAAATTACATCCTCTGCAGCTTTTTAAAACTATGATGAAAAATTTTAGGTGTTAACATAAAAAAAGAATTGTGAGGGTTGAACTAAATTTTTCAAAATTCTTTCAGAAAAGATGTGATGAAAACTATGTAATGATAATAATGCTCTACACCGCACCACCTCACACAAAAGAACTAGTGTTACCAAGCAAAGGCTCACTGTCCAATGCACACAGAGGCCAATACCATGAGATTTTGAGAAAAGAAAGAGTTTTATTGCAAGGTTGACCAACAAGGAGACAAGGTTCAAATCTGTGTCCTGTATCTGAAAGTTAAGGTAGATTTTATGGGAATGGCAGGTGAGAGGCAGGGACAGAAGTGGGAAGGTTTGACTTGGCATAGTCCAATTGATTAATTATAAAGTTGTTCGCATCTGGTAGAATGGATTTCAGGCTGGATCTTCCTTATTGAAGGACCTCTTCTTCATGCATGTGACACCGGCAGGCAAACCAGACTTCTTGTGCTACTCTTTCCCTGAAGAAGAATGTAAAGGCAAAGATCATAAGCCTAACCAATCTACACCCTGGTGCCAATCTCCTTGGGTATTTGGGTGAGGGAACGTGGGCCAGGAGAGTAAGTTCTCATTTTTGTTTTTTTGTTTGTTTTTCTTTTATTTATTTATTTTATTTTTTGAGAGTAAGTTCTAAACCATGCCCATGAATGTCTATGAGACTTGTGCTCAATGGCTACAAGAACCACTTCAGTCATCTTAAGAAGCAGGTGATATGTATTGGGTATGTGGGCTGAAGCCAAGAGAGGGGACAGCTACTTTTTCTATTTCTCTATTTCTCTCACTCTCTCTCCGTCTGTCTCTCTCTCTCAGAAAGCCCTCTCTTTGTCTCTCCCCTCTCCCTCTCCCTTCTCTCTCTTCCTCTTTCCCTTTCTCTAAGTATCTGCCCCATTCTTTTCTTTCTACTGGAGGATCCTATCTTCATTCTCCTGCAAATACCACAGAGAGCTGGTCTGATTGGCTCAGCTGATTTCCCTCTGGGCCTTTGATCAGAGACCTTAAGCCAGGCAACCCTGCATCAGGCAGCCAATGAGTGGCCATCCTTGTGCAAAGACCAGCCAAACATTGATGTCTGGTGGGAAGGGGTCAGGTAAGGGAGGGGCCTATGCCAGAGATTTGTGAATATTGGATTTAACATGACCTTACCTGGCAGGTCCAGTTGAATGTATATATGGTTCTCTGGGATTGAGAAGGAAGTTTGATCTTCCCAATACTTGTTTGTCCCAAACTCCCTCCACAAACCAAATAGAAATAAAGGCTTTTATATCACCATTTAAGATCCATGTTCCCTTATGTGAGGCAAGTTAGATAGGGAAAGGGAAAACTTGGGTCACAGCTGAGGTCCTAAACAGACAACATGGCCCAGCAAATAACATGGCTGGCAGACCACATGGCCTTGAGCCCACGCCGGGAAACCTCCTGAGGGATTCTGTGAAATCCTGGCTATGAAAATCTCATTTGGAATGATAATCCCGTTTGGGGTCAAGGGAAAGCCCCATATACCCTCAAAAGGCCTCACCATTGGCCCCCTGAGAAATGACAGATGGGGCAACCAATCAGAACAGCAAACAGCTGGAGCCCCACCCAAACATTATGAAGGGGGAGGAGGAAAAACTTTAAAAAGCCCTGACGTGGGGCGCCATGTATGCATCTCATACTTCAGCATGCTTGCAGTCCATGCCTCAGATCATGTACTCTTCTTGTTTTCTTGTTTCTTAATAAATGCTTTACTCCCTTGACCACCCTATGGCATGTCCTTAAATGCTTTTATGTGACATAAACCAAGAACCTAAAAGCCCAGAAACAAGAGCCTTCTGCTAACATTATTTGGTGAGCCAAGCGAGGAGACAAAGAAGCAAGTGGTACTCTCTGACCCCTGCTGGAGACTGGTGAGTCTAAACATTTAATTAAAGCCTATCTGTGATTAGTGAGGCCTCGAGCCCCAAGACTCTCACCCTGAGCTGTGCCCGAAGGTTCGTTCCTTACTCAGCCCCCAGGAGGTCCTGAAGTTCCTCTTAATCCATTACCCCTGGGGCCCCTGAGGCTGTTTGCCTTTAAGCTGCAGAACAGTCTCTGCTTTTAACTGCGGAACTTGGTCCCTGGGAGTGGCCATGAGATGAGCTTGCTCATGGCTATCACCTAAGACCTCTGCAAAGTAGGCCAAAGAAAGGTCCCTAGCCAGTCCTTTTCTTAGAGGGAAAGCCCAGTTTGGATGCCAAGGTCTGGGAAGCGGACCCAGACATCTCTCAAGACCTCTAAGGCTCTGGGGACACACAGAGACATAAGGGTCCTGATCCCCAGAATGTGGGGACAGCAAGCAGGGCTCCCAACATCCAGGACCCTGGCTCAGCAAACAATCTCTCCAACCAGGTTTAGTGGTGGGACGCTACCCAGACTGACTGAACACATTTATCCTCCCCTAGGATAATGGGCGGCTTCTAATTGGGACAGCCTGCCTACTGATAGTCTAAAAAGGAAGAGGCTGATCATTTCCTGCCACACCATGTGACTGCAGTATGGCCAAAAGTGGCCTCTGCAAGGGACCTGAATTCCAGTTAAACCTGTGTAAAAGAGAAGTAGAGGACAGACAGATCTGAGGGCTAGAGACCACATGGTCATGTCTCCTTAAAGGATGAGAAAATGCACTACCAAACCAGTCAATTAAAAGCTCAGGGAAATTATTTCAAAGAAAGCTGGTAGAGGCAATAAATATACCTTCTTATAGATCCTAACTCTAGAGAAGGACAGATCCTCCTAGGAACTCCAGACTGCCTCAGATATCCATAGAAAGCTGCAGAAACTTTCCCTGGGCCCCCAAACTTCTGTTAACTTCCTTTTAGAAACAGTCTTCTCAGTTTTCAACAGTTGAGACCATGCTGCCAAGATGGAGACGGTAAGGACGGATGGGCACAAGGTCCAGGACAGGCTACTTTTTAACTGCCACCATTAAAGGCAATGGTCACCTCGGGGTTACCCAAGTCCAGGCTCCACAGCAGTAGGAACCTGGCCCCAATCTGCCTCACCACACAGACCGCCGGGGCCTTGCCCCAGGAGACGATGGAAAGGGCCTGAAACCACATTTGAACCATCAACCAGGAGGTCTCAAGTGACCCTTGACATGGCAGGTATGATTGCTAATTTCTTAATTAATATGGGAACCTATTACTCAGTCCTAGCCTGCACTCCAGACCACTCCTAGCCGTGGTTGTGCCTAACGAGGGGAGTGAATGGGAATTCAAGACCTAGGCCATTTACTAAACCTCTCCCCTGTAGAATAAGGAACCTTTTCATAACCCCTTAATTCTGTACCTCATAGCCTAGGGATTCTCTTGGAAGAACGAAGCTGAAGGGTCCTGCATGAGGTTTCTGCCATGGAAAGACACTGAGAGCTTTGTGTTTAGGTGATTCTGAAGGCAGGTCTTTCCCTAAGCTAAGCTAAGTGTGTAAAATTCTCTCTTCTGATCTAATCTGTGCTTGCTTTAACTTTGTCAGTCTGCTCCTGACTAGGAACTCATAAATCAGATTTGGGGTCCACTTGTTACAAATTGGGTAACAGTGAAAGGTAACCTAAAATTGAGTCTTTGAATGTCAATACTATCTTGCAATTGAATTTGATGTATAAAAGAAATCACATGGAATTAGTTCAACTATTAGAAGAGCAGAAAAACTTAGCAACATTAATGTTACTAATAAAATAGTTTTAGTTGCTTAGTAAATAAACAAAAGTGCCCGATTTGTTTTTAAAGTGAAAACTTACTAGAAACTGTAACTAAGAGTTAAGATCAGGGAAGCGGGTGTGGCTCAATCGATAGAGCTCCCGTTTACCATTTGGGAGGCCCCGGGTTCGCTTCCCGGGGCCTCCTTGTGAGGGCAGGCCGGCCCGCGCGGCGCGGTGGGCTGATGCAGCAAGACCTCACAGCAAGGGGGAGATAAGCAGACACAGAAAAAAAAACACACAGCAAATGGACACAGCAAGCTCAGGCAGCAAGGGGGTATAAATAAATAAATAAATAAATCATAAAAAAAAAAAAGAGTTAAGATCATTATATGCCTTTATATTATAAAACAGCAGAAGAATAATATCTGAAATCGCTATAACTGAGTGGATTTAGCCTAGAACCTACTAATGTGATGATAATCTTAGATTAATTTATCTTTGTTTATGGTTACTTCAGGTCTAACCTCAACCTTGAGTATGCTTGCTATAGTAATGGTAATTGTAAACTAAACTTACCTTTGATTATGGTTATTTTGTGACTAGCTTCCTAGCTTCACCTCACCCTTAGACTCCAGCTATTGTGATGAAAATTCTAAACTAAGTTTGCCTTTGCTTATGGTTATTTCATGACAACTTCTGCCCCCCAAGGCTCAGGGGAAGGCAAATTTAAGACACCCCTGTCTCTTGTCCTTCCACTGGTATTAATGACCCTGCTTTCTCTCATGACTCCAGGTGAGCACTAGATTGCTGCCTGGTGGAATTCTAGACCCTCAGGTTTGGACATTTACTCTTCCAGTCCAGCAGCTGCCAGAGTGCTGTTATCTCCAAGGACAGGGAGTGTTGATGTTCCTAAAGGCAGCAAGTCATGAAAAAAACCAGGTTTCCCTGAGACGTCAATGACCTCAGTGAGTATATACTGGAATTAGTGTTTCTCATTCAAGGCCTGTCAAAGTCAAAATGGGAAATAAGCAAAGTACTGAAGTAAAGGAAAATGTTGTAAATTATATTTTAAAGCATTGGGAACAATTTGGTTATAAGCCAATGTATTAGTCAGCCAAAGAGGTGTTGATGCAAAGTATCAGAAATCTGTTGGCTTTTTATTAAAGGTATTTATAGAAGCTTACAGTTACAAAGCCCTAAAGAGTCCAACTCAAGATTACTTCCTTACCAAACTCTGCTGCCATGTGTTGAAGCAAGATGGCAGGTGATGTCTGTGAGGGTTCAGCCTTCCTTCTTTCCTCTTAAGGCTCCATGGTCCTAGCTTCTTCTGATCTCAGCTGTAGGCTGGCACAAGGCTCATCTCTTTCCCGGGGGCTCATTTCTTTCCAGGCTCAGCTCCTCTGTTCTCTTCACAAGGTCAGTTGAAGACTATCAGGTTCATCTCTCTTCCGGGGCCTCTGCCTGTCTAATGAGCTCTCTCTTTCCTCTGTGTTCTTCTCTGTGTGTCTACTGCCTTGTGAGCATCTGTTTTATCAGCCCAAGGGGACTGGGACTCAATGCTGAGTTGCACTCTAATGATGTGATAGAGTCAAAGCCCTAATCTTAACATAATTTAATCAGACACCTCAGCTGAATCTAATACAATCAAAGGGTATCACACCCAGAGAAACAGACCATTTTACAAACATAATATCCTTTCAGAATTCATAAATAATATCAAACTGCCTCAGCCAATAATTAAAAGGAACAAAATTCTTGTGCAAAACTACATAGTCACAGTGCAGATTAATTAGAAATAGTCTTCAAAGAGATCTTTTAAATGTTATTTTAAAATTCTTAAATAGTTCTATTCAAATTGTTAAAAATAAAACATACACTTACTAGGCTGGGGAATTAAAAATCATAATGTATTAGTCAGCCAAAGGAGTACTGATGCAAAATACCAGAAATCTGTTGGCTTTTATAAAGGGTATTTATTTGGGGTAAATGCTTACAGTTACCAGGTCATGAAGCATAAGTTACTTCCCTCACCAAAGTCTGTTGCCACATGTTGGAGCAAGATGGCTGCTGCTGATCAGCCCTTCTCTTCCTCTAAAGGCTCATGGTTCTAGCTTCTTCCAATATCAGCTGTAGGCTGGGATAAGTCTCATCTCTCTCCTGGGGCTCAATTCTCTGTGGGCTCAGCGGCTTTCCTCTCTCCACAAAGTCAGCTGTAGACTACCAAGTGAATGGCTCATCTCTCTTCCCAGGGCCTCTTCCGTGTCTAATGGAACCTTCTCTCTTTCCTCACATATCTGCTTCTGCATGTTTACTTCCCAGGCTCCAGGATCAAAACTCCAACTCTCTTCTCTGCCATGTACTTTTTTCTGTGAGTCCCCACTCACCAAGGAGGTGAGGACTCAATGTCCTACTGATGTGGCCCAATCAAAGCCCTAATCATAATTTAATCATGCCCAGGTACAGACCAGTTTACAAACATAATCCAATATCTGTTTTTGGAATTCATAAACAATGCCAAACTGCCGCACATAGTTTGACCTGTAATTCCCCAATTTAAACTTATTAAAAGCCTTAAAATGAGGGTGGTTAATAATCCAATTGTCAAATTTCAGTAAGTAAAGAAAAAGTCCCTGAAAGCCAGAACCTAGCAGTCACTTTGCTTTTAAGATTATTCACAGTTTTAGAATTTTATTAAAGAAAAGTCATTTTAGCCTCCTGTAAAGGAAGGAAAAAGAACATTCCCTGCATAAATTATAATGGTTTCAATTTTATTTGGCTTGGGTGTTATTTCCCTAGGTTTATAAAATACCAAGTAAATAAATTAACATTATCTGTATTAAATCTTTAAGATGAAAATTGTAAGTTCGTGTTTAATGAAATTAAGATAAAGGTAAATTTCATTGGTTGCTAACTGTAATTTAAAAAGCTCATTGAAAGGTAAAGTAA